>CM061268.1:607500-762500 GCA_030848825.1 Tadarida brasiliensis | reverse complement strand
GACTGAGAGGTCCCAGTTTAGTTCCTGGTCAGGGCACATGCCCGGGTTGAGGGCTCGATCCCCAGTGGGGGGCGTGCAGGAGGCGGCCGATGGATGTTTCTCTCTCACATTGATGTTTCTCTCTCTCTCTCCCTTCCTCTCTCTCTAAAAAATCAATAAAAACATATTTTTTTAAAAAAGGAAGAAGAAACAGCACGTGCGCTCCGACCAGCTGTGGGCGCCCACACGGCTCGGGCCTGGGAGTGGGGTGTCTGGGTCACACAGCAGGTGTACGTGCAGCTTTTTCAGAAACAGGCCGACTGTGTCCCGGGGGGGGAGGGGTGCACGGCCTTCCCGCCAGCAGTGGGCCCCCCCCCCGCTCCACGGTCTCGCCGAGACGTCCTGTGGTCCATCTTCTTTCTTTGGACCATTCCAACAGGTGCATGGCGGTGTCTCCTCGTGGCTCAGTCTGCAGCGGCCTATTGACGGTGCCAAGCACCTTTCCGTGTGCTTAGCTGGCACCCCGATATCCTCTTTCATTCAAATCTGTTCCCACTTCTCTTGTGGTGGTGGTGGTGATATCTCTTCCTACTCTTGTTGGGTTTTTTGGGTGGGGCTTTTATTGAGCCCTGAGAGTTATTTATATGTTCCGGATATCAGTCCTTTACCAGAGATAGTCTTTGCAAACACTCCCCCGTCTCTGGCTTGTCTTCTCGTTCTGTCCTCCTAACGGTGTCTCTGGAGGAGGAGTTTCCATTAGGGGGAAGTCAGTTTACCAGTGTCCTCCTACGGATTGTGTCTCTGCTGTAAGATACATGTAACAAGTCTTTTCTCCTACGTTTTCCCCTGGAAGTTATACGTTTCGGTTTTACACGGCCCACTCTGAGCTCATTCTTGCACGTGGGCAGCCTGAGTCCGGACGCCTGGCTGGCAAGGCCTTTCCTCGCTGCGTTGCCTGTGCTACTTTGTAAAAAAAAAAAGAAAGAAAGAAAGAAAAAAGAAAATGAGTGATTTTTTAATGTAAATGTAAGCTCTGCCGTTACATTGATTCAGTGTCTCACTGGATGCTAACACCACACGTTCTGATTTCCGTGGCTTGGTAAGAATTCCCGTGTCAGCTACTGTTCACCCTCCAGCGTGGCTGTTTCCCAGGGTTGTGGCTGGCTGTTCTCGGTCCTCTGCATCTCCGTCTGAGTTTCAGAACCGATGCGTCAGTTCCGCCGGACAGCCTGCCAGGGTGACTGAGTGCGTCGGCCACACCGGTCGTCTGCGAAGCACGCGATCTCGGCAGCCTGGGTCTTCCGACCCACACACGGGCCTCGCTCCCTTTGGTCGGGGCTTTGCTTTGCTCACGGTACTTGCCGTGTGTGCTGTGTGGGTCCTTCACACCTTCGCTCAGATTTCTGTGCTCTCGTGAAGGGCGTTTCTTCTTTCCATTTCTGGTTGCTGCTGGCACGTACAGCTACACCAGATTCTGCAGATCGATCTTGGGGTACCTGCAACCTTGATAAACTCACCCGTTAATTTCAGTTGTCTCTTCGTAGATCCCAGATTTTCTACAGAGAAGGTCGCGTCATCTGTGACTGGAGACAGTTTTGCTCCTTCCTCTGGTCCAGGTGTTCTCGTTTCTTCCTCCTCCTGGCTGCCCTGGCGGCGGCTCCCAGCACACAGCTGATGAGAAGTGGCGAGAGCGGGTATCCCGGCGGGTCCTCGATGCCAGGGAGGACCCCACCTTTACGTGTGACGTAGTCAGCGGCAGGCTTGTCATAGCCGCCTTTCTCGGGTTGAGGACATTCTCGTCTGTTGTCCTTTTGCTGAGCTTTTTTTTTTCTTTATTGATTTTAGAGAGAGAGGAAGGGACAGGGAGGAAAAGATAGAAACATCGATGAGAGAGAACATCGATGGGCCGCCTCCTGCACGCCCCCACTGGGGATCGGGCCCACAACCTGGGCTTGTGCCCTGACCGGGACTCGAACCGGCGACCTCTGGGTGCAGGGTCGATGCTCACCACTGAGCCACACCGGCCGGGCAATGAGCGTTTTTATCGAGAATGAGTGTCGAGTTCGGCTGAGTGCTTTCCTCTGCATCGGTTGAGATGACCGCATGGTCCCTGTCCTTCAGTCTAACACTGTGAACTGCACCGACTGGATGTCAGACCAGCTGTGCGTCCCTGCGAGAAACCCCGCGTCACGCGCGATTCACGTGTGGGGCTGGATTCAGTGTGCTGCAACTCTGTTTAGAATGTTTGCCTCTGTGTCCACGAGGGACATCGGTCCATGGCTGCCTTTTCTTGTGGCGTCTCCGTGTGGCATCAGGTGAAACAGGCCTCAGAGAAGGGGTTGAACGGCACTGCTCCTTTCCAGGTTTCCCGGGGGAGTCTGCAGACCTGTTACTGCTTGCTTGCTTGCTTGCTTGAATGTTTTACAAGGACTCACCGATGAAGCCTCTGGTCCTGGAGTTTCCTCTGTGGAAGGTTTTCCCCCGATGCCATTAACACGTGGGGCTCTTCATTTCTTCTTGCGTGAGCTACGGTCAAGCATGTCTTTCAGTGAGTTGCCCGTTTCGCCTAAGTTGCTAGATTTATCGGCAGCAAGTCAACAATCTCCGTCTCCAACCTGCAGTCCGCCTGATGCCGCCTCGCATTGCTCAGGTGGGTGGTTCGCGTCTTCTCCCGTTCCCCCGTCCGTCTGGCTAGCGGCTTCCTCCTCCAAGGCCCGCGTTGGGCGCATGGTTTTCTCTTCTGCCCCGTCCCATCGGTGACACCGCCCCTCTGCTCAGCTTGGAGCTCACTGTCTTCTTCCCTGATTCCCAGGTGGAGCCGAGGCCATTGTCGTGAGGTCTTTCTTCTTTCCTCGCCGTTGTTCCGTGCCAGACACCCGCCGCGTGCTTCCTTCACGGCACCCACGTCCTGCGCACCCTCAGCCCCGAAGTTCTGTCTCGGGGGACCCCAGAGACAAGCTCTCGCCCCTCACTCTGCTCTCCAGTCCCTTGCCAGCCTTTGGACCCTGGGCTGACCTGAGACCTCCACCCTGAACGTCAGACAGAGGGCACCGGGTACAGAGAGCTGGTCAGCAGGCACGGACGCTGGCAGAGCAAAGGACTTCCGGAGGCCCCTGGGTCAGAAGCAGGAAGCAGCCCCCACTCCCAGGGCTGGGGAGGCACAGAGACAGGAGAGGCTGCCAGACCTGGGGCGGAGAGTGGGGCCTGGGCAGGGGCGTGCCCAAAGGGGCCGGGGGAGGGGCCCACCTCTGTGACTGCAGGGACCCAGAGAGAAGCTAGAAAAGGAAAGGAGCCCCTCTCCTCCCCCCACTGCCAACACTGCCTTCCAGGGAGCCAGGGCCAGGGAGCAGAGCCCCAGCCATGAGCACAAATCAGCTACTGCTGAGTAACAGAGCACCGCACCCCAGGGCTTAAAGCAATCCGCATGGGGTGGGCGACTGATCAGTGGATGATAGATAGATAATGAATAGATAGATGATAGATAGATGATAGATAGATAGATAGATAGATAGATAGATAGATAGATGATGGGTAGGTAGAGGACGGGCAGGTAGAGGACGGGCAGGTAGAGGGTGGGCAGGTAGAGGGTGGGCAGGTAGAGGACGGGCAGGTAGAGGGTGGGCAGGTAGAGGACGGGCAGGTAGAGGGTGGGCAGGTAGAGGACGGGCAGGTAGAGGGTGGGCAGGTAGAGGACGGGCAGGTAGAGGACGGGCAGGTAGAGGGTGGGCAGGTAGAGGGTGGGCAGGTAGAGGGTGGGCAGGTAGAGGACGGGCAGGTAGAGGACGGGCAGGTAGAGGACGGGCAGGTAGAGGACGGGCAGGTAGAGGGTGGGCAGGTAGAGGACGGGCAGGTAGAGGACGGGCAGGTAGAGGGTGGGCAGGTAGAGGGTGGGCAGGTAGAGGGTGGGCAGGTAGAGGACGGGCAGGTAGAGGACGGGCAGGTAGAGGGTGGGCAGGTAGAGGACGGGCAGGTAGAGGACGGGCAGGTAGAGGGTGGGCAGGTAGAGGACGGGCAGGTAGAGGACGGGCAGGTAGAGGACGGGCAGGTAGAGGGTGGGCAGGTAGAGGGTGGGCAGGTAGAGGACGGGCAGGTAGAGGACGGGCAGGTAGAGGGTGGGCAGGTAGAGGACGGGCAGGTAGAGGACGGGCAGGTAGAGGACGGGCAGGTAGAGGACGGGCAGGTAGAGGACGGGCAGGTAGAGGGTGGGCAGGTAGAGGACGGGCAGGTAGAGGACGGGCAGGTAGAGGGTGGGCAGGTAGAGGGTGGGCAGGTAGAGGGTGGGCAGGTAGAGGACGGGCAGGTAGAGGACGGGCAGGTAGAGGACGGGCAGGTAGAGGACGGGCAGGTAGAGGACGGGCAGGTAGAGGACGGGCAGGTAGAGGGTGGGCAGGTAGAGGGTGGGCAGGTAGAGGGTGGGCAGGTAGAGGACGGGCAGGTAGAGGACGGGCAGGTAGAGGGTGGGCAGGTAGAGGACAGGCAGGTAGAGGACGGGCAGGTAGAGGACGGGCAGGTAGAGGACGGGCAGGTAGAGGGTGGGCAGGTAGAGGGTGGGCAGGTAGAGGGTGGGCAGGTAGAGGACGGGCAGGTAGAGGACGGGCAGGTAGAGGACGGGCAGGTAGAGGACGGGCAGGTAGAGGACGGGCAGGTAGAGGGTGGGCAGGTAGAGGACGGGCAGGTAGAGGACGGGCAGGTAGAGGACGGGCAGGTAGAGGGTGGGCAGGTAGAGGACGGGCAGGTAGAGGACGGGCAGGTAGAGGGTGGGCAGGTAGAGGACGGGCAGGTAGAGGGTGGGCAGGTAGAGGGTGGGCAGGTAGAGGACGGGCAGGTAGAGGACGGGCAGGTAGAGGACGGGCAGGTAGAGGACGGGCAGGTAGAGGACGGGCAGGTAGAGGGTGGGCAGGTAGAGGGTGGGCAGGTAGAGGACGGGCAGGTAGAGGGTGGGCAGGTAGAGGGTGGGCAGGTAGAGGACGGGCAGGTAGAGGACGGGCAGGTAGAGGACGGGCAGGTAGAGGGTGGGCAGGTAGAGGGTGGGCAGGTAGAGGGTGGGCAGGTAGAGGACGGGCAGGTAGAGGGTGGGCAGGTAGAGGGTGGGCAGGTAGAGGACGGGCAGGTAGAGGACGGGCAGGTAGAGGACGGGCAGGTAGAGGACGGGCAGGTAGAGGACGGGCAGGTAGAGGGTGGGCAGGTAGAGGGTGGGCAGGTAGAGGACGGGCAGGTAGAGGGTGGGCAGGTAGAGGGTGGGCAGGTAGAGGACGGGCAGGTAGAGGACGGGCAGGTAGAGGGTGGGCAGGTAGAGGGTGGGCAGGTAGAGGACGGGCAGGTAGAGGGTGGGCAGGTAGAGGGTGGGCAGGTAGAGGACGGGCAGGTAGAGGGTGGGCAGGTGACAGATGATAGACAGAGGTGCACACACAGCTATACACACCTGTATCTTTCCAGCGCTGTGCGCTGAGGGGCCCACAAACGTCACACCCAGGAGAGATGAGCACCCCTGATGCCCAGGTCTTGGTGTCTAAGTCCCGTTCTCCAGTGACAAAGCCAGAGCTCCTTGGAGACGTGGCTCCTTCTGGGCACGGGAGCTGAGCCACAGCCTGGAGCACGCTGGCGCCAGGATGTACTCAGAAAAGGCTCCGCTGCGTGACGAGGACCCAGGAGGTGACGGGAGCAGCTCCCGCCCACGGTCACCTCGCCTCTGCTCGTCGGTACCCGAGGCTGGCCTGCGCGGTGGGGGCCCACGGTGCCGCTCAGCTCCCGTGGTCCCCTGCTGTCCCGTGCCAGGCAGCCCACAGGGCCCAGGAGCCAGGCAGGCCCTGCCCCGCAAGCAGACAGTGGTCCTCAGAAGCTCTGTGACCTCCAGGGCCTGAGCTCCGAGCCTCCCACGGAGCCCAGCGGGACGTCCTGTCCGCCAGACACTCCCACCCAGTCGGAGGGACCTCGGCTGCGCCAGGCGTCTCTCAACGACAAAAGAAGAAACCTCCATACAAAGGTCACAGACTGGTCACCGGCGCCCTCCAGGGCACCACCGCTCTGATCGCCACAGCCGCCATCTCCCCGTGACCCAGCTGCAGGGGCCCTCGTGGGAGGTGACATCGGACAGGAAGAGGACGACTGTCCTTCACCCTTTGCAGCCTGTGAGGGTGTCAGCAGCCTCTGCAGTCACAGCCGGTGGGACACACCTTCCGACGGACCGACCGGGGGAGAGGCAGCCTCACGCCCTCCGCTCGTCCCGTCACACGGGCCGCGACTCCGCAGGGCGAGAGGCACCTGTACGTGTATTTGGTCGACGACGTACTGAGGGAAATGGTGCAGAGTCCGAGGGCCTGGGACACACCAGTTCCTGCTGCCCTGAGCCCCCAGCACGGCCGTGCGCCCTGTTCCTGCTGCCACCGGCAGGACCCCGCTGTGCATCCCGGGGGTGCGGGGTCAGCTCAGCGGGAGGACAGGGAGGTGACGCAGGCGGGGGGAGGCCGTTTGCGGGCTGTGCTGCTTGCTTATTCGAAAACAAACCAAATAACCTTAAACTTCAAACCAAATTTTTAAAAAAATTTATTTTTTTTTAATCCTCACCCAAGGATATTTTTGCATTTATCTTCAGATAGAGCGGGAGGGAGAGAGGGAGGAAGAGAGAGAGAGAAACATCGATGTGAGAGAGACACATCGACTGGCTGCCTCCCACACGACCCCAGCCAGGGCTGGGGACAAACCGCAACCGAGGTATGCGTCCTTGGCCAGAATCGAACCCGGGACCCTTTGGTCCATGGGCCAACACTCTAATCACTGGCCAGGGCTCAAACCATGTTTAGATAGAATCTTTGGTGACAGGAGACTCGCTCCCGGGTCACATCGGGAGGAGAGGAGGGGTGGGGAACAGCGAGGAGAGGGTGGTGTCTGCGTGGACGCCCTCTGAGCACGAACTGAAAGCGGGAATCGGGAAGAGGGAGCATGGTGGGTCCCCGTCTCCCTGCAGCACGACCCTGTGCACTGTGGGGCCTGAGCGCGAGTCCTCGTGATGGAGGAGGCCACAGACAGGCCGGAGTGCATGGGGGCGGGGCGGCAGGGCCGGGGAGGGACCTGACTGGGCCAGGTAGATGGCCTGGGGTCGCCCCGGGGGAGGGCAGGGGGCCAGGGGGGTTAACTGGAACACACCCACAGGCAGCCACGCCAAGTGCCATCCAATTGCCCCCATCACCTTGGTTTCTGTTGGGGTCCGAAGAGGGGGAGCGGGGGAGGGGTTGTCAGGACGGCTTGTCCCGTGAGACCTGCCCCCTCGCCGGGAGGATAACTGGGGCTGTCCGTGGTCACTGCTCTGGGGCCAGACCTCACCGTAGGGGCCCGAGCACGACGGGAGTGAGCGGACCTGGGGTGGCAGGGCCCGTGGGGACGCTCTACCGCCATGGCGTGGCGGCATGGTGCCCGGGGGGGAACAGGGCGCCCACTGAACTCACCGTGCTCTGTGTGAGCCAAAGAGCGCGAGGCCCGGGAGCAGGGGTCTGGCCTGCACCCCAAGAACACAGGCTCGCCCTCGGCCGCTCCGGTACCTGGGCCTCACGGAGCTGCCTCCCTCCCGCCTCAGACACCTCTGCCTCTCTCCACCCCCGGAGCACGGGCTCGCTCTATCCTCAGGGAAGTCGACGTTTAGTAAAGAGAAGCGGCACCTGTCCCCAAGGTGTCCCGGGCAGACGCGGCGCCGAGCTGCCCAGAGGCCCCCAGGGGAGGAGAGAGGCCGAGGGGACCGGCCGCCGCTCTGGCCTCGGTGGGGACTGTGGGGGCCACCCCGAAACGGTCCCTGCTTGGCGTGTCTCCAAAGTCCTGCCACGTGAACTGGCGTCTCCCTGACGTCACTCCGGTGGCAGGCTGACGCGGGCACAGTCACAAAGTAAAGATGGGAAGGGCCAGGCCTCGCTCGGCTCAGCCCGGGCCATAAAGTCCGGCCTCCTGCCCCTCGGCCGCGGGGAGCACAATGACACCACAGTAAACTCTGGCTCCATAAACACGGCCCCACAGGCCAGGGCCCTGCTGCCGCCCACCTGCTGGCTGGGGTCCGTGCCCTCGGAGCTGGCCGGACGGACGCCTGGCCCCAGAGCTCGAAAAACACGGCACCTGGCGCCTGCTGGGCACAGGAGACCACAGGGCACGAGATCCTGGCAGAGCCCCTCGCCCTGAGCAGACTTGACCAGGCACAGAGGCCCCTGGGGGTGACGAGGGCAGCATGAGGGACACAGGAGCGGGGTGGATTCTGATGCGGCAGCAGAGGGGCCTGGTCTAAAACCCACCTCAGGTCCGGCCGCTGTGGCTCAGTGGTGGAGCGTCGACCCTGCACCAAGAGGTCGCCGGTTCGATTCCCGGTCAGGGCACATGCCCAGGTTGTGGGCCCGATCCCCAGTGGGGGGCACACAGGAGGCGGCCGATCGATGTCTCTCATTGATGTTTCTATCTCTCTCTCTTTCCCTTCTTCTCTCTCTAAAGTCAATAAAGGGGAAAAAAATTAAAAACTCACCTCAGGCTCTGCGGCACCCAGACCAAGACCTGGGCCTCCGAGAAGGGCCTCAGCCAGAGGCCAGGGCCTCACACCCACACGGCCGGCTGCAGCGCCTGCGGCGAGGACGTGGAGGGACCAGAGCCCTGTGAGGGGACCGTGGGACGCTGCGGACAGAGTGGAGGGGCCCCAAGGAAACCTAGGACGACCCAGTGACCAGCCAGCCCTCCTCTGGTCTAGACTCAGAAGTAAGAGCCGGTCAGTCACAGCAGCCAAGGGGTGGGGGCAGCCCGAGTGTCCGTGGGCGGAGGATGGACACACAGAACGTGGTCCGTCCACACGTGGACTATCTCAGCCTGAAAGGGGAGGGACGTCCTGACCCTGCTGCGTGAACAGACCGTGAGGACACTGCTGAGTGACGAGCAGACACAGGACAGACACTGTGATCCCACGTCCACGAGGCCCCTAGAGGAGTCAGAGCCACGGACAGAAAGTGGGTGGCGGGTGCCGGGGTGGGGGTGGGGCGAGTGTTTAATGGGGACAGAGTGTCCGGGAGGGTGGGAGGTCTGGAGAGGTCGGCGGTGTCGGCTGCTCACCCGTGTGAACAAGCTCAGTGTCACGGGCCGTGTACCTGGAAGGGTGAGACGGTCACTTTCATGTTCTGTGCAATGTACCACAATAAAAAACGGAAAAAAGAGACAAAATTTATTTTAAGTAACAAGTAAATAAATGCAGGGCAGGGCAGCCAGCCCCAGCTGGGACCCCGGGGAGGTGCCCGAGGGCAGTCTGCTGAGTGAGGGGCGCTGAGGGGTCGGCCCCTGTGCGTGAGGGTGGTCTCACCACTCCCAGGGCCAGGTCTCCCTCCAAAGGTGTAGGGAGCCCACTCGGCAAGAAAGGCGTCCCAGCAGGAAGGGGAGGGTGAACCCCACGCGGCCCCCAGGGATGGGCAGCCTCGTCTGTCTCAGGGCCTGACCCCTGGCACTCAGAAGGGCCTCACGAGTTTGCTGTGTGGGTGACGTCGACCTACATCTGCTGTGAGGCATTAAGTGAGAAAAGCTTTCAATGTGTGCTATTTCCATTAAAAATAATGATAAGCCGCCGGCCGGTGTGGCTCAGGGGCTGAGCGTCGACCCTGCACCCAGAGGTCCCACTTCGATTCCCGGTCAGGGCACATGCCCAGGTCGTGGGCCCGATCCCCAGTGGGGGGCGGGCAGGAGGCGGCCGATGGGTGTTTCTCACATCATTGTTTCTATCTCTCTCTCTAAAAAAGTCAATAAAAAAATATTTAAAAATAGATAAGTAAATAATAACTGTAAGCCACCACAGGCTAACATAAATCACATTTTTACGAAAACCACTGTGTTTCCTGAAACACATGGGAGCCCGGCGGCCCCACGCCGGTGTCTGGCTGCAGACGGCAGGGTCACTGCCCTTGGGGGACTCTGGACGCTCTCGGTCCGTGCAAGTGGACCCTCACCCCAGGACGTTTTCTCCGCTGATTTTAGAGTGGAAAGGAGGGAGCACGTACCCCGGCCGGGGCCGGGGATCAAACCAGCAACCCAGGTATGTGCCCTCGACTGGGAATCGAACCCGAGACCCGTCGGTGTGCGGGCCGAAGCTCTAACCACTGAGCACGCTGGCCAGGGCTGGGCTTTCTCCTGTGACATGACCCCGAACCCCAACAAGGGAAGCTCCTCGGGGTGAAGGGTGATCTGGACAGCGACACTGGCACAGGTCACCGCGGCCCTGCCAGGACCCCCGTCCCTCCTGCTCTGTGGGGGTCTCTGGTCCGTGGTCCCCAGAGTCACAGACGTCCTGCGTACAGACACACCCCATTTCCAGTGAGGCCCCTCGCCACGTTGTCAGGTGGCCACACGCCGGTCACCACTGTCTGGAGGTCGGGAAGTGGTCCCGCTCAGGTGGCAGGTCCCAGAATTCTAACGTCCTCTTGAAAGTTCACAGGCACCACGGCAACTGGGACCGTCGCTGTCGTCTGGGAGGTGCCGGGTCCCTTGTCCGTGTCGGAGGGAACGTCGACCGAGAGCCCAGGTGCGATGGACCCCATCCGCTGGGCCGGCGGCCGGCTCAGCGCAGGCTCCTGGGGCGGGACCCTCACCCGGGCGACGCCCGGCTCCTCCTGAGCCCAGACGGGGTGACGGTGAATTAGGATCGCTGCTGATTCGCGTGGACGCCCACTGGCTCCGATGCCTCTTTCCCTGGAGCGTGTGCTGGGGACGAGGGCGCCCCGCCGGGCTCCACCCACGGGGCCTTTGCACGATCTCCGTGAACAAACGTGGGCCAGGGCACAAGGCCAGTCGGTTCTCGATCTCCTTGTAAAAGTCGAGAACTCACAGACCCTGCCCCACAAAAGGGTCTCAAAGACCCCAAGGGACCGTGGACTGTGCCGGGAACAGCCGAGACATCCATCACCTGGTGGCAGAATCACGCAGGTGGGTGGCTACGGATGCCGGTGGGGACTTGGCCCAGGGGCGGCCAGCGGGGACTGGGAGAAACACTATGACCCCCCCACACGTGACCCCTTCGAACTTAAAACGAATGGAAGTGCCCACTTCTGCCCCCACAACTGTCCTCCTCGATCTGAGACGAGGCCGGGCCGTGGGTGACAAGATACCCCTGGTCCCCGCTGGGGGCCAGCTGAGGGCCGAGTGGACTTCGCCTGTGCCCTGTCCCTTCGGGGACTCGGTTTCCCTGCCTGGTCACTGGTGGCCTCTCCAGGCTTCTGTCCCACTGCTGGGTGGGGGGGGTGCTGTGCCTCCAGCCCCCAGAGCAGGGCTCGAGGTGGCGGCCGCAGAGCCCGCGGGCAGCCTGGCCCCCACCAGCCCACCTCCCAGGGCCCGCAGAGGAGCTGCCAGGGTTCACACGGGTGATGCCACCAGCTCCGTCAAGGACAAACAAAGGTGCTAGTTCCGGGGAAGACAGCTGGGGGCCAGGCTGGGAGGAAAGTCCACCAGGGAGGGTCAGCGGTCCACACCGCAGCCCCCACCCCACCCAGTTTATGGCCAGGTCCTGTTGCGGGCACAGGGCCAGCACCGCCGCCCTTCTGGCGTCTTCCAGGAACCAGCCAGGGCTGCGGGAACCCGCATCTCGGGGCCAGGGCGCCGTGTGCTCCTCACGTCCCAGACAGGGGGGAGCCGGGCGGCCGCCCCTGGTCCCGGCCACAGAGTTGGGGCGGCAGCTCAGGGCACAGAGGAGGGTAAGGCTCCCCCAACCCCTCCTCGCCTGGCACCCCGAGTCCAGGCTGCCCTCTGGCCCCGAGAGGACATGCCCAGTGGACATCCAGATATGGCCAGAGAGGGTGGGGGTCTGGTGGCTGTGTGTCCGATGGCCACACACTCGGGGTGCAGCCCCAGGGGACCCATCTGCCTCTCCTGAGCTCCGTGTATTAAATCAGCTGGGTTTGGGGGAGGAGTAGATGGTTGAGGATGGGAGATTTGGGGTGTCAGCCCAGAGGGGTTTGGCCTCAAAGTGTTGGGTCCGGGGGCTTCAGGGTGGGGGTTAGGGTGGGGTTAGGGGTCAGGAGATCAGTGTGGGCGCAGGGCTGAGTCTGAGGGTTTGAGTGCTAGGGCCAGGGATGGGAGCAGGGGCTGAGGTGGGAATTTAGGACGGGGTGGGCGTGGGGTGAGGGTAGGAAGGTAAGGGCAGGAGCCCAAGCCCACACTCGCGAGCCCGTGTCAGCCACCAGCCGGGACAGGAAAGGCTGTCCTGGGAAGCTAGGAGGTCCCTCCCTGTCCCCGCACCCTTCCTGGGCACAGGGCACAGAATGCAGGCCACACTCAGCGGACCTCTCCCTTCGGATGAAGCCCGGCAGCCACCAGCCCAGACCCCTGGGTGGGGCCAGCAGGCATGTCCTCGGTGCCTAGGCAGCCCTCCTGGCCCTGCCCCAGGTGGGGCCTGAGATGCAGAGGCCGGGAGAGCCGCCAGGCTGCCCCCTGCTGGAGCCCAGGTCACCAGCACAGGTGAGGTCACTGAGCAGCCATCCTCCAGGCCCAGCTCTGGTGTGCAGGCTCCCTGACCCACCCACCCCCAACTCCACCCCCACGCCCCATCCATAGCCCCCCACTCCCACAAGCCCCTGCAGCAGCTCAACCAAGCACCCTGGGGGGCAGCAAACAGCTGACTCACCTGGAGAGAGGGGAGGGGAGGGAGGGACGGAGCTAGGCCAGAGCCCCCGGGGGGTTGTTTCTGGGGGTCTGGAGTCCCAGGTCCCCACTGGCCCTCAGAGCCAGCCGCTGTTTGCTCAGGGGCTCCCACCCTCGGGGGCTCTGCATACAGCTGGCGTTCAATAAAAGCTTCCGGGTGTGGATGGAGGGCGGTTCCACCGCACTCTGCCTGCGGCCGCCACCTCCTGCCGCACCTGTGCCCTTGGGGTGGGGGGCAGGAGGAGGAGCTTCCCAGGAGGCTCATGAGGAAACAGGCAGCGACTTGGGGGGGCCCCAGCCCAGGTGCCTGGGAGGTGGGTGCACAGCCAGCTGGGAGTGTGGGGGCCTCGGCCCTGGCACCACCCTTTAGTGGTTCCAACAGCAGCACCAACCACGGTGACGCCAAGCCGATCCCGGACCCGACTCCCTTACGTGGCTCGTGGGGGTCTGCACGAGCGGAGGGACCAGGCGTGTCGTCTCCAGCCCGGCCCTGGCCCAGGGGCCCTGTGAGGAGGGTGGACCAGCACAGGACTGCACACAGGGGCATGTGTGGGGTGGCCACAGCACCCCAGAGTCGGGGGCCTGTGTCATAGTGACCTGAAGTCCCTGGAGCAGCCAGGAGGACTGGCTGAGGAGGGAACCACCTCCACCCTGGGGGCCACTGGCTGCCCCTCCAAACCTGCCCCTCGGACCCCCAGACCTGCCAGATCTCAAATAGTTAGCGTCCCAGGTGCGGCGTCTGATGGAAATCAGCACCCCCAACGCCTCGTCTGCAGAAACCCTGAGCCCCAAGCGCACGCCTAGCAGCCCCCCTTCCCCTCTCACACGGGGGCACAGGGCAGCGAGTGTGGGGGCAGCGAGGCTTGTGGACAGCCCCCCAGGGTCATGACCAGGCCTGGGGTGGGGACAGGGCCCCAAGGGAGGGGTGCCGAGGTGAAGCAGATTTGGGTTGAGACGGTGCTGGGGAGGGAGAAATGAGGACCTGCTGGGGGAGCCCTCACCCCGAGTCCTTGGTGGGCGGGGTCCCCAAGGGTCTGGAGGCTGGGAGACATGCCCCTGACTTCAGGCCGCGCCCCCTCCTGGCCCGGCCCGGCCCGTGGCACCAGGCCACCTGTCTGTGAGCAGGTGGGGAACTGGCCTCCTGTGTCCGGGGTCTCGGGACAGGGCAACCCCTTCTGAACATTCACAGGACAGGAGGGCTCGGTACAACCACGGAGAACGCGGCGACCCCGGGGTCTCTCGGTCAGGCCCACCCCAGGGCCCCCTCCCCCTGGAGCCCCACAAAGGACCGGCTGGTGCCCCCTTGCCGTCCGCCCGCCTCCGTGTCCTCTGTGCCCCGGGGCTCCCACAGCCACAAGTTCCGGGGCCTTGCCCGGGTGCGGGGGAGGGTCTGCCAGCTGCAGCCAGACCCCCAGGCCCGGCCTCTGAGACCTGCCCACCTAGGCTGCAGAGGGTGGCACGCCAATGCCAACGCCCACCAGCAGGGGGCGCCTGGAGCCAGCGCTCGGTCCTGGAAGGGCCCTGTGTTTGCCTGTGAGCCCAGGTGTGAGCCTGTGAGCAGGTGAGCCGTTGTGGAACCCCACACGAGCCTGAGCAGCGAGCGTGTGTGCACCAGGGCCTGTACACACATGTGTGGGCGTGACGGCGTGTGCCCACCCCCACCCAGGGGGCCCCAGTCGTGGGGACCCTGTCCCTCGAGGACATGCAGCCTCACCACCCTGGAACCGAGCCTCGGAGGTTGATGACCCCCCGTCTCTCACACCGAGCCCCCGTGGTTACAGCCCGTCTGCATCAGCGGGCCAGGCCCAGCCACTTGCCGGCCCTGGCACCCACGGGGCCCAGCTCACTGGGACACACGGGTCTGAATCGTGTGTGGGGTGGGCTCACGGCTGGCCCAAGGGAGTTGGACCCTCCGCTTCCTCCCTGCAGCCTTGGGCCGGTCGCTCACCCCTCTGCGCCTCGGTTTCCTCATCTGTTCATGGGGACAGCACCTATGTCTCCCCGCGGGGAATCCCAGCAGGGTCCTAGGCACAGTGGTGGCTGGGGGTGTCTGGTCGCTCCACACACGGCACCTTTCGCTCTCAGGGGCACCTCAGTGGGGATTCAGTCCCAGCTGCTCGGCCACCCCTGCTCTGCCATGGCCCTGGGACCTCCCTGCCCGGCCCTGCCCCCGAGGGCCACCGCCTCGGACCCAGACAGGGCGCCACGCTGGAGGATGCTGCTGAGATTCAGCCAGACCGGAGGCCCATCTGAGTCCTGCCGGCCCCCTGCTCAAGAGGGGGGCCCTGGGGGCTCTGCTGCAGCGGCTTGGGGACCGGGAGGGCTCTGTGGCCTCAGCCCACCCGTTTTCCCCAAGGCGGTGCCCCAGGGCCCCCCGCCTGAGCCCCTCCCAGGGAAAGAGGATGTGTGAGCGCCAGGACACAGCCTGCGGGGTTTGGGACGTGCCCAGAAAGATCCCCCCACCAGGGGAGGGCGTAAGGTGGGCCCTGCTCCCGTGGCCACACAGGCCCTGGCAGTGAGCTGGACAGCTGGAGTCCGTGCCCTGTGCCCAGAAGGGGGCCTGTCCTCCCAGGGGGGCTGCTCGGCCTCCTCAGTGTCCTGGCTGTCCCCCTTCAGATTTTACGGCTGGTCGAACAATTCAAATGACATCCGACAGATTAACAGAAGGAAACCAAGTCTTCATACATGCACATGGGAAGTCACACAGCATGAAATTCCTAAGACGGCAGGAAAATGAGGTGCACGCTCTTCCGGACCAGGGCAGGAGGCAGGCTGTTGGGAGCAGTGTCACTGGAACAGCAACCACCACGGTTTGACACAGTCCCGGGTGAGCTCCATGGTTTGACATTGTCCCTGGAGAAGTGGATTCTCTGCGTGGCAGGAATCACGAAGAACAGTGACTGAAGATATAAAGTAAATGGGAAAATAAAAATGCAGGATGGCAACTGAAGGAGACTAATCTTTGCTTTCTCTGTCTGTTAGCTGTCTGTTAGAAATTATTATAGAAGTAACATATAGATGACTAATGATGTAAATGGTAGAAAAGATTACAGGAAGAAAAGCTAGAAAATAAGATTTAGGACAGAAATGTGGAAGCTTAAAAGGATCTTAGATAGGAGGAAAGGTCAGGAGTTTTAAGAGGATGTCTGGATGAAGGGTGGAGATAGTTAGTAATTAACATGTAATATACATAAGAGTTGGGTAAACAACCAAAAGAATGTCTGTACTTTCTTGCTTAAAAGGTTTGGGGGAAACAATGTAACCTGTGGATCGATATACATAATAAAAGGCTCTGCTAGTCTGGTGCAGAAGGCAGAAGCAGAAGCATTAAGACTAAGCAGAAGTAAGATCAAGGATTTTTCTGTCTCCCACGTTGCGTGCGCGCTCTCTCTCTCTCTCTCTCTCTCTCTCTCTCTCTCTCTCTCTCGCCGACTCCGTCCACACCTTTGGGAACCCCTGGACCTGCCGAGGCTGGACCCCGGCAGCAGGCCACGCACAGGGTGATGGGCACGGCACCCACGGGCCAGCTGGTTCCTGGGGAGGACCCCGAAACAAGGGGATGCAGCATGAGCCCAGCACACAGGCCCGCTTGGGGGCGCTCTCCCTGCCCGGCAGGGTCTTCATCCGAACCCCTCGGGCAGTGAGGGGGCAGCTGAGGGGGCAGCTGAGGGGGCACAGAAGCTCTTCCTGAGCTGGCTGGGCTTTGTCTTCAGCTCTCGGTGACCTGCATGCCGGGGGCGCCTTCTGGGGGCGTCGTCGGGACCCCACAGCAGCGCCCACAGGCTGGAGGGACGGCCTCCCGCACTTACAGGGAGCATCCAGGGTCCCCGGATCCTGCAGAAGCAGAAACCCAGCCAGTCTGCGGTGACACCCGGGAGGTGCCAGGGCCCCACAGGGCGAACCCCAGAGCTGGACCTGGGTCAGGGCTGGCAGCGGCCTTCGCCCCAGCCAACGACAGAAAGGAGCTGGTGGGAGGGCCCTGGGGCAGCTCTGCCCCGAGTGGGCACCGTGGGGGAGGGGCTCGGCCTCCAGGCACAGACAGGCAAAGGGCACTTTGCTGTGGGGTCACTGCCGTTGTTGTTGTTATTTGCGGGGAGCCCACTCATGTCCCGCAGGCTGTGAGCACCCCAGAGGCAGCGGGCCAGAGGGCTGGGGGCCAACTCAAGCCAGGAAGGCCCAGGCCTGGGGGTACCACGTTCAGCACAGTGATGCCAAGACCCAAGAGAGGCAGGAAAAAGTGGGGGACAAGAGACCGTTACCCTGGGGGTGGTCCCATGGGAGGGTGGCGTGTGAGCCCCGGGATAGGAGGGCTGAGGGACGGGGGGCTGGCATGGAGGGTGCACCCACGGCAGGAGCCCGGAGATGCCCAGCAACACCCCAGCAGGCCTCCTGAGATGGGCTTGTCCCTTGGTGACAATGGGCCAGGGGTTTGCGGGATGGAGGACGCAGCGGAGGCCTGGAAAGAACAGGCCTGCCCGCCCGCTCCCCAGGGGCAACGGGGATTCGTTGTGTAGCCCAGACAGCCTCCCGTGAGCCCAGGAATCCCGCACTGTGGCCGCGCGTGAAACGCTGAACACTAAGGGGGTGGGGTGGGGGTGGTGTCCCCTCTGCCGCATTCACCAGCTGACGGCCCCACTCCAGCACCTCAGTGACCTGACTGGGAAATAGGGTCTTTGGAGATGTAACCAGTTAAGAGGATGTCACTGGAATGGGCCCTCATCCAATCTGACTGGTGTCCATATAAAAAGAGGGAAGTTTGAGTCAGACACACACAGGAGAACGCCAGGTGAGCAAGAAGGCAGAGACCAAGGAGTGGGTCCCCTGGCCAAGCATGCCTGCGGACGCCAGAAAGCCAGCAGCAGGAGGTCCTGCACCGGAGGCCCCCTCGCGGCCTGGGAAGGAGCCAGCCTGCGACACCCCCTGCGGCCCCTGGCGGCAGGGCTGGGAGAGCACAGGCCCTGCTGGTGAAGGCCCACCGTGGGCCACGGGGACACCCCAGGAAGAGCACGGGGTGCCACGACCACGCTGCCAGCACACACGTGAACACAGCCAGCAGCGCCCGGGCCAGCGTGCTGGGTGACAGGGTGGTTTGCACAGAGGAACTCGGGGGTCTCTTCTCGCCCCTTCTCCGCTCTCCCCACATTTCACTCAGTGGATGCACCACACGGTGACCTTCTGAAGCGGGATTCCATCTCAACAAGGACCCCTGCTTCCGGCGAAGAAAACGAGAGATCGGACTCACTCTGGCTTGAACGATGGGAAGACGGGACAGAAGATGTGGAAACACGGTTGTCGAGACGCATCGGGCGTGATGAACAGAGACCCACACGAGACGGGGATGCATGAGGGGGACTCCCGGGTCACGGCCCCAAGACACTTTCCAGGCCGAGGAGCAGGGAGGGGGCCGGGAGAGCTCGGTTGAGAGCCCAGGAGGCCAAGGAAGCTGGGTGCACGGACCCGGGAGAGGACCGAACAGCCTGGACATGGGCCAAAGGCGGGGCGTGGAAGTGAGGACGGAGCCCGAGCTGAGGAGGGGCCACCTGAGAGGGCTGGAGGAAGCAGCACAGGGCCCCCACGAGGCGGGAACGGTGCCTGTCCCCCAGCGACCTGGAAAGCCTCCCGCTCCTGATGCGACAGGCCCAGTGCTCCGCCGGGTCCCGCCAAGACCGAGCACGCTCCGCCGGGTCCTGCCGAGACCGAGCACGCTCCAGTCCCACCTGACAGCTCACACAGAAAGCCCAAAGGACAGCCTGATTCTGAGGACCTTGACTATGTCCCAGAACAAAGCTCAGAATGTACAGGACTGAAACATCCAGCCCCCTACAAGGTAAAACAGCACCAGGCAGGCCCTGGCCGGGTGGCCCCGTGATTGGAGTGTCACCCCATACACCGAGAGGTTGCAGGTTCAATCCCTGGTCAGGGCACATACCCGGGTTGCGGTTTGATCCCAGTCAGGGCACATTTGGGAGGCAACCAATCGATGTTCTCTCTCTCTCTTTCTTTCTCTCTCTCTAAAATCAATTTTAAAAAGAAAAGAAAAATTAAAAAATTAAAAAAAAGAATAGCAGGCAAGCCAAGAAAAAAGACAATTCCACCTATAATCCAAAGAAAAATCAGCAGCAGGCAACAGGCTTGGGTGTCGGAGCCGCAGACAAGGGTGCAGAAACAGTCACGGCTGCACTCCATGCGGTCGGAATGCTACAGGAAAGACTGAACGCGGTAAGTAGCAACACTGAAGCTACTTTTAAAGGCCCGAATTACAGTTCTAGAGATGAAAGGACTAATGCACTAGAGAATGCCAGCAGCGTGCCAGAGCCTGCGAAGACGAGATCGTGACCCTGTCAACGAAGCGCAGAAAGACAGAAGAACCCGAAACACGCACAGCTCGGGAGTGACCGGGCGACCTGCAGCCCTAACGTGTGTCCTGGTTCCCCGGAGAGCGAGACAGACGGAAAACAAACCGAGGAAGACTTTGTTCAAATGGAATGGAAACCAGAAACCCAGAGAGGTGAGATGCTCATCGGCCCCAAGTACAAGAAACATGGAAAAAACCACACCCGGGACAAATCATCGAACGAACTGCTCAAAGAGTGACGAGAAGAAAACCCTACAGAAAGCCCGAGCGGAGCACGTCACGTAAGACGGACACGTAAGCCTTCTGTTGTAGAGACCCCAGAAGTCGGAAAACAGCACGCTCTGCACGGGGAAAAGCAAAAGCAAGTGTCATCCTACAAGAATATCTTCCAGCCCTGGCCGGTGTGGCTCAGCGGTTAGAGCGTCGGCCCGCAGACTGGAGAGCCCCGGGTTCGGTTCCCGCTAAGGGCATGTACCTCGGTTGCAGTTTGTCCCCAGCCCCAGTTGGGGTCGTGTGAGTGGCAGCCAGTCGATGTGTCTCTCTCACGTTGATGTTTCTCTCTCTCTTCCTCCTGCTCTATCTGAAGATAAATGCAAAAATGCCCTCGGGTGAGGATAGAAATATATATATATGTATCTCCCAGAAGCAGAGGCAAAGCGAGTGTGTTCTGACACGCAGCCAGCGGTAACGGGGACACCCAGACGGCCCTCCGGGGTAACACGGTACACGCTCAGACATGAACGCTTGTGGAATGGAAATTACATGGGTAAATATGTGAGATTTTTTTTTTGTTATTATTTAAATCTCTCGAAAAGATAATTGACTAAACAAAAATACTAACCGAGCCCAGCCAGTGTGGCTCAGTGGACTGAGCGTGGTCCCATGGACTGAGAGGTCCGGGTTCGATTCCCAGTCAGGGCACATGCCTGGGTTGTGGGCTCGATCCCCAGTGGGGGCCATGCAGGAGGCAGCTGATGGATGTATCTCTCTCATCAATGTTTCTCTCTCTCTCTCCCTTCCTCTCTCTCTAATAAATCAATAAAGACATATTGACTAGGACTAGCTGTGCAGAGTGTAAGACACATGCAGGGGAAATGGAGGCACAGCAGCACCGAGCTCGGGGGAGGGACATGCAGAAGCCCTGGCCGGTCCTCGTTCTGAACGGGAACTGCTGTGCCGTCTGCTAAAGACAGACAAGCACAACCCCTAAAGCAACGACGACAGTGAGGTGGCGAGTCACAGCAAGCCAGCAGCAAGGAGGTGAACCGAATCGTGAAAAACCACTCGAGCCAAAAGAAGGCAGGAGAGAGGGAAGGGAAGAACAGACCCAACAGCAAGACGGGGGCTGGCCGACCCACACCAATAATCACGTTCAATGCCACGTCTCAGACCCCAGCGAGAAGCGTGTCTTGTCAGACTGCACAGAACAGCAGGACCCTCTACGTCACCTGCCGCCTCCCGGGCTTCTGCGGGGCCCTGGCGCTCCAGTCCTGTGACGCCGTGGCCCCAAGGCTCCCAGGCCGCCATCTGGGGCGAGCGGCCCCGGAAACCTGCAGGGTCCCTGCAGGGCATTGATCAGCCTCAAGGAACTGGCCCTGTGAGCTGAGGAGCCCGGAACCTCGGCCCTGGACGGGCCAGCGGGTCAGTGCCAGCGTCCTCTGGGATCCTCAGACCTGGCCCTGCCCACCCACCCCTCTGCCCTCGCTCCTTGGTGCAGAGCTCCCCCCTGCCCCCATTCTCTGTCCTCAGTTTACCCATTTCTTCCCGTTTGCTCTCGGCCCAGGACACCCTGTGGCCTGGCCTCTGCTCCCTCCCCGGTGTCCCCAGAGATATTCAGGCACTTCCAGGCATGGCAGGACCTCTCCCCACCCTGGCCCAGCTCCAGGCCTCGAGTCTGGCTGCCCCTCCAGGTGCCCACCTCCTCCAAGAAGCCCTCCCAGCTCTGAGCTGCACGTTCCCAGAGACCACTTGACTTGTGCCTCTGGGGGCCCTGCAGGAACCTGAGTGTCCCCCACAACGTGTCACCCCATCATAAACTGCATGTACATACACAGATTCACGTGTGGAAGCCCTTACCCCGAGGTGACGGAATGAGGAGTGATGGGGCCCCGTGATGGGATTAGTGCCCTTATCAGAGAAGACCCCCGAGTTCCTTCCCGCCCCTCTGTCCCCGTGTGAGGACACAGCAAGGAGGTGCCACCTACACCCAGGAAGAGGCCTCGGCAGCCCAACCTGTGGGCATCTGATCACAGACTGCAGGCCCGGGAGAGGCGGAGCCACCGTCCAGGGTGCTTTGTTGTAGCATCTCGAGCTAGACACGCCCAGTGAGCGTCCCCCAGTGTCCCCCCACATGCTCTTTCACCCATGTCAGACTCCGGGGGGGCCAGGTGCACCCCAGCCCTACATCAACTGCACCCCCACCTGGCTGCCAGCAACCCAGGTCACAGATGGGACCAGTGTCCTCCACGTGCCCCAGAGCCCCCCACAGGCCAGCAGCAGGAACAGACACTCACTGACCCGCCAGCTATGTCCCTGAGAGGCAGACAGCCCAGATAACCTGTGGGCCTTGACACGCCCAGCTGCCGCGGCCCGGCCCCACATCCCACCTGACCAGCCTTATCTGTTTGCTTTCCACTCAGCACCCACTGGCGATAGGCGTGGACCCAGTGGGGGGCCAGTGGAAGGTCTGAGCAGCAGGATAGGGGCTGGTCAGGGCTGCACTGTGGGGGGCGTGGATACTCAGGCTCAGGGCTGAATGTGACACGGGTCCCTAGGACCCTTGGAGGGAGCCTTCAGGACCCCCCACTCAGGGCTGGGGGACAGGCTGGGCCTCAGGTGCCACAAGACACTCGGACCTGGAGCCAGTGAGCATCATGGGGCAGCCCGGCACCCCCACTGCAGGGCTGGAGGGGTGTTAGGAGGCAGTGTTTGGAGGTGCTGGTTGGGTGGTGCCAACTCCAGCCACAATGGGGTCTGAGGTGCCCTGATGGGGGTGGAGTCAAAGGGTCAAGCGTGGTGGCCGTGCTGGGGGACTGTGCCGAGCATGGGCCAGGTGGAGGCCCCCCGGACGCTGCCCAAAGCCTCCAGCCAGGCCCCCTCCTGGGCAGTTCCCCCCCCCCCCGAGCTGAGCCCTCCCTGACGGGCAGGGCGGGTTGGCCAGGCCCATCCTGCAGGGGCTGCCTGGGCGGCAGGCGGGCGTCCGGCCCCGGGTGGCTCTCCCAGCCCACCAGGGCTCAGACTGCCCCTCGGCCTCCCACCACCCAGCGGGAACGCACCAGCTCCCTGGGGGTCCAGCCCACCCCCTCCTGACACTGGCTTCTGCGGTCTATAGTGCTCCCATCGGGTCCCAGCGCAGGGCCCGACCCCTCAAATGGACAAAAGGCCCCCAGGCCCGTCCTGGAGATGGGGGCAGGGAGACACCACCTGCTCCGGACACTCGGAAAGCGGCTTCCCGGCTACGGCTCCCTCACCTGCCCCAGGGCCCCTCCTACAGCCACAGCCTTGACGTCCAGTTCACCTGACACAGCCAGTGCGGCTGTAGGCAATGGCCAGTGCTGGGGCTGCCCTGTGGGCACGGAGCCGGAAGGAAGGGCAGGGGCTGGGGTGGGGGCAATGCCCACCCAGAATCAGCCCAGGGGCAGAGGGTGAAAGTGCAAATGGTGGGGGTCGGGCGCTGGGGGAGGGACGCAGTGGGGGGGTCTGCAGGGTGAGCAGCCTGCCCCCAGCAGCGCCCCCCCTGGGCCCGTGCCCCACCCCCCGTGGTGCTGGCTCTGTGTTGCCCCAGTGAGGCTGACCCCAGAGCTCGGGATGGGCTCTGGAAGGGGCAACCTGGGGCACAGCGGGTGAGGGTCTGGAGGGAGGCGGGATCACAGGGGGAAGGGCTGCAGGTCACTGCTCAGAAGGCAAATCTTGCCAAGCAGAGAAAGACAAACATGACATGATCTCACTTATTTGTGGAATATAATGAACAAAACAAACTGATGACCAAAATAGACCCAGAGACATAGTCGGGTACAGACTGACAAACCTCAGAAGAGGGGGTGGGAGGACGGAGACAAACCACAGAACTTATATGCATGTATGCGTGACCACGGACACAGACAACAAAGCTGGGGACTGGGCGGGTGTGGATGGGGAGGAGGGTGTCAATGGGGGAAAAAGGGGGAACATCTATAATAAAAATTAACTAATAAAAATAATTAAAAAAAAAAAAAAAAAGGCAAATCTGGTCCTCACCACGTCCCCAAGCAGCAGGCATCCAAGGGCCCAGCCCACAGGCCGGGCAAAGGGTCAGCCTGGCTGGCCGCTCAGACCCCCGGGCGCCGGGGTCCAGGATGGTCCCAGCTTTGCACGCGTGAGTGAAGTCCCTGCTGGCAAGGATGTGCCCGTCCGCCACATGGCCCGGCCTCAGCCCCTCATCACGGCTCCGGTGTGCGGCCCGGGCCCCGGACAGGCGAGGCAGGAAGCCAGGGCACAGCAGCACAGAGAGCCAGTCTGCGCCTGTGTCGATCTCTCAGCCCAGCTCAGCCGAAAGCCGTGGTTCCCAGTCCCAGGTGTGACCGTGGTCAGCGTGGCCACCCCGGGAGCCGTGAAGCCCACCTGCCCTCCCTCCCCCCGGGAGCGTCACCCTGACAGGGGATCCAGGGGTGGGCACCACGTAAACCAGAGTCCGGCAAACCCAGGGTCTTGGAGGTGCCCTGCCTGGGACGGGAGCCAGGCCCCAGCCTACTCTGTGGCCTCCAGAAGCACCTGCTGGGGGAATTCGTGGCTTCATGGGACCCTAAGTGCCCCGTGAAGGTCAGGGGACAGTGCCCATCCTCCCCGTTCAGCCAGGAAGTAGGAAGTGGGGTAGGGACCCTCCCCCTGGACACTGGGCTCTGCGGATGGGGCCGCACCAGGCAGGCCGGGCCTCGGTGCGAGCGGGGCTCCCTGCCCCACAGCCAGCCTGGCCCCGGGCTGACCGGTGCTGCTTAGAGCTGGCCATGCAACGGAGGGCAGGACAGAGGTCTGCGCCAGGGCCTGGGGCACACAATCGCCCCTTGTCACTGCGGGGCTGCTTCCTCGGGCCGGCCAACGGGACGCGCTCTTATCACTGGGAACAATGGCCACACACAGGCTTATCGCCCCGCTGTTTGCTCAGCGCCTTTGAGCATCCTGGGTCAGCCACAAACACGCCGTTCTCCGTGACTTCCCGAGATGCCGCTCCCTGCCCCCTGCAGCCCGGAGCCCCCACCCCACCAAGCCGTCTACCAACCGCAGCCCTGGTCACGAATCCTGGAACACACAGCCCAATTTTTCCAGGAAACTCAAACCCCATCTCAATGCACACAGATGCACACATGCATGCACACATGTACACACATATGCACAAAGCACACGCAGCACATACCTACAAACGCACACGCACACACCAGCACACACACCTACACACTACACAAACACACACACACGTACACAAACACAGCACACACACACATATGGCTCACACAGCACGCACACACCAGCAGCCTGAGGGTCACAAGTGTGACCCTGGCGGGGTTTGGATATCACCTGGACTGAAAAACTCAAGCTTTGGGCACTCAACCCAGGAGTGCACACATGCACACAGCATGCACACACTAGCACATGCACACAGCATACACACACACACAGCACACACACACGCACACACACTAGCATACATGCACACAGCACACACGCACACATGTACATGCACGCACACAGAATGCACACACCACACACGGCACGCAAGCACATACCAGCACACACACGCACACAGCACACACACGCACACAGAATGCACACACACACACACTAGCACACACACATGCACACGGCACGCACACACACACTAGCACACACACCAGCACACACACACCAGCATATTCACACACGCACACACACAGCACACATGTGTGTACATAGCACACGCACAGCATGCACACACCAGCACACGCATACACACACCAGCACACACACACAGCACACACGCGTGCACACGGCATGCACACTAACACACACACACACAGCATGCACACACACTAGCACACACACACCAGCACACACACACACCAACACACACACAGCACACCAGCACACACACCAACACACGCACACAGCACACACGTGTGCACACAGCACACACACAGCACACCAGCACACACACACAGCACACACGTGTGCACACAGCACACACAGCACACCAGCACACACACCAGCACACGCACACAGCACACACGCGTGCACACAGCACACCAGCACACGCACACAGCACACACGTGTGCACACAGCACACACACAGCACACCAGCACACACACCAGCACACACACACAGCACACACGTGTGCACACAGCACACACCAGCACACGCATACACACACCAGCACACACACTAGCACGCGCGCACACAGCACACACGTGTGCACACAGCACACACACACCAGCAAATTCACACACGCACACACAGCACACATGCGTGTACATAGCACATGCACAGCATGCACACACCAGCACACACACACACACACACACCAGCACACACACACACACCAGCACACCAGCACACGCACACAGCACACACACACACCAGCACACACACAGCACACCAGCACACGCACACAGCACACACGTGTGCACACAGCACACACAGCACACATCAGCACACGCACACAGCACACACGTGTGCACACAGCACACACACTAGCACGCGCGCACACAGCACACACACAGCACACCAGCACACACACACAGCACACACGCGTGCACACAGCACACACACAGCACACCAGCACACACACCAGCACACGCACACAGCACACACGTGTGCACACAGCACACACACAGCACACCAGCACACGCACACAGCACACACGCGCGCACACAGCATACACACACCAGCACACACACCAGCACACGCACACAGCACACACGTGTGCACACAGCACACACACACCAGCACACACACAGCACACCAGCACACACACCAGCACACGCACACAGCACACACGTGTGCACACAGCACACACGCGTGCACACAGCACACACACCAGCACACGCACACAGCACACACGCGCGCACACAGCACACACAGCACACCAGCACACACACCAGCACACGCACACAGCACACACGCGCACACACAGCATACACACACCAGCACACACACCAGCACACGCACACAGCACACACGTGTGCACACAGCACACACGCGTGCACACAGCACACACACACCAGCACACGCACACAGCACACACGCCAGCACACACACCAGCACACGCACACAGCACACACGCGTGCACACAGCACGCACACACACACACAGCACACACACACACTAGCACACACACATGCACACGGCACGCACACTAACACACACGCACACAGCATGCACACACACTAGCACACACACACCAGCACACACACAGCACACCAGCACACACACCAGCACACGCACACAGCACACACGTGTGCACACAGCACACACACACCAGCACACACACCAGCACACGCACACAGCACACACGCCAGCACACACACCAGCACACGCACACAGCACACACGCGTGCACACAGCACACCAGCACACACACACACACCAGCACACGCACACAGCACACACGTGTGCACACAGCACACACACACACACCAGCACACACACAGCACACACAGCACACACACAGCACACCAGCACACACACCAGCACACGCACACAGCACACACGTGTGCACACAGCACACACACACCAGCACACACACCTACACACATGTTTGAGCTTTTCAGTCCAGGTGATATCCAAACCCTGCCAGGGTCACACTTGTGTCCCTCAGGCTGCTGGGGTGACACTGAGGACCCAAATCAGGGAGCCCTGCCTGCCACAAGCCCCTGCCCCCACCCCACGCCTTACAGGTCAATGACCCAGGAGTGTCCCATCACCACAGCTCACTCCCTCCAGCTCCCTCCTTTGTCCGCTCCCTGCTGCGCCCTCCAGGTGCAGACGCGGGAGAACAGGCAGGCAGACCCCACGGGGTGAAGCACTGTGGGGGCCCACAGCCACCAACGTGGGCAATGAGTAGAGAAGGGACGGAGGGCGGTCAGCGGGAGGGAGGAGCCGAGGAACATCTGGGGGCCGTGGGGGGGACCCGAGGGCAGCCGTGCCAGGGCCCTGTGGTTGGGTGCCTGCTGGGGGAGGCAGGCGAGCCTGTGGGTGGGCTGCAGGTCCCGGGGGCAGGTGAAGTTACTGGGGGCCCTGCCTCGAGGGCCACAGAACAAGGCCCAGGGCTCAGTTCCTCTGCCAGCCCCCACAGGGCACAGCCTCACCCTCCGCCTCGGGCTGCACCCAGGCCCCGGTAGCTTTGTGTGGTGGGAGGTGACCCCGGTGGGCCCTCAGCACACAGGTCCAGCACCCGAGTGATTTCCCACCAGGGTTCTGGTTTTCTCTCCACCCAGTCTGTCCTGGGACCTGACATGTCACCCCCACAGCCCCACGTCTGGGTGCCCTCACCCTCTGCACCCGGACCGAACTGAGTCCTGAGGGAAAGCCCACCCGTGTCCCTGTGGGACCCCAGACCTGCTCCTACGTTTGGAGCCTCTGGGGACCCCGGGACTGTGCGAGCTTTCCTAGGGAGAGAGAGGCCCCAGGGCGGCTCCTCGGCAAAGCCTGGACAGACGGTCAGACAGACCCCAGGCCATAGGCCCCTTTGGGCACTGAACCCAGGAGGGCACCCAGGACCCCGTACCCAGTTCTGTGACTGCTCCAACCTCTCAGCTGCCTGGATGGGGTGCACTCTGGGCCTACACATTCCGGGGCCCCTCGAGCTGAAGGAGAAAGGACCAGGACAGCATCCGGGGACTCAGCGGCCCAGGGCCAGCAGCTCGCCGAGAGCAGATTCTGTTAGAACAACTTTCTATGAAAACTAGTTTATTTCAGGTAAGCAGGTGGCAGCCCCTGCATTGGTGTGGCTAGGCCTCCACATGGGGGAGGCAGCCCCAGCCAGGCCACGAGGCTCAGTGGTCTGTAACACAGGGCCCTGCCCCACGTGGGAAGCCCAGGCCTAGGGTTGGCCAGCGGCCAGATCTGGGTCCTCAGCGGAAGGAGCTAGGACTGCCGTACCCCATGTCTCGGGGCCAGACCCCCCTCGGGGAAGAGGAAGTCTCCTAAGCCAGGCCCCGAGTTCCAACGTGGGTCCCACTCGGGGCACGGCTGTCCTGGGGAGCATGACCCACCCCACGCCCCAGCTGCAAGAGGAACCACAGAGTATCCAGTGGCCCTGACCCTCACCTCGCCCTGACCCTCGCCCTGACCCCGCACGGCCCTGGCGTATGTCCTGCCCATGGACAAGGGCCCGCTGGCCCCGCCACCCTGCTGCCTGAGGTGCTGCCCCCCGGAGCCATGCCATGTTCCCTGGGGGCTGTGGGGGCTGCAACCTACCGCTGGTACAGCCCCCCAGAGACACCCCCAGACCTCAGGGCAGCCCCCGAGGCCGCCTGCCTCTGCTCCTGTGTCTGAGTCGAACAGCTCAGAGCTGTGGGGGCCATAAAATGTAATGGGGGCTCCCGCGGCATCGCATGACCACTCCCCCCTCCCCTTCAGGACCTGAAGTCCCAGGAGGCAGGCTGAGGAGGGGTCCCCAGGAACAGCCCCTGCACCCCAGCATGTGGTGTCGGCCTCCAGAGCTCCTCAGGTCTCCAAGCAGCTGTCCTGTCTGAGCCGCAGGCTGGCCGCCCGGCCGTGTGGCCGCGACCTGGGACCAGCTCCAAGGCCTCTGGGGCTGCCCTCACCTCTGGAGGGGTCATCCCACTGGGTGGTCTTTCTCCCTAGGGCGGGGCTGGGGCCCAGGATGCTCGTGCGTTTTGGGGGTCCAGGGATCCGAGTGAGAGTGGAACTCACCCCAGGAACTGTGCTAGCACTTTGGGCTCCCTGTAGGGACAGAGGGGTGCCAGGCATCCCCCCCCCCCCGCGCCCTGGACAAGGCCCCATCTGGCTCACAGGCTGTGGCGGACGTCACTGTTGACCCCCGGAACTGGGCCCCCGGAACCATCCCCAGGACGGCGGCAATCTCAGCCCGGAGCAAACAGGGAAGCATGCCAGGCCCGCGGGGAGCGGGCGATAACGGGCCGCGGCCTGAGCGGGACGCTTCCTGGTCCGAGTCCTGACAAAGGAGCTCCTGAGATCCTGTTTGGCCAGCGCTGCGCCCGGCTGGCCCGCGGTGGCGATCACAGGGCCGGAGCGTGGGGTGCGGCGGGCGCGGCCCCTATATAAGGCGCCTGAGGCCGGCCACTCGTTTGCACAGGTGCAGCCGGTCTACCTGGCGTCCAGTGGCGGGAGGGCCAGGTCCTGCGGAGACCTCTGTTCCCCGCTCACCATGCTGGGGCCTTGGCTGCTGCTGCTCCTGGCCTGCGGGGGAGCCCTGCTCAGCGCAGGTGAGTGGGGGCCTGCAGGTCCCGCGGGGGACGCCCGAGGCCCTCAGAGCCCCTGGGCACCGGAAAGTCTCCCTGGCTTCTTACCTCTCCAACCTGGCTGGAGGTGGACTGGCCACGAGTACACTGGGAAGCCCCTCCCGCACGGGCCAAGACCCAGGTCACCCCACCAGTGAGGGTCAGAGGGTGCAGAGGTCGCGTGCCAGGGATGACAGACAGGCCCAGGCAGGCGGGCCCCCCAGGGACAGGCGGTGCCCTCCAGGATGGCTGGGGTGTCAGAGCCTGTGCTGGGCGAGCAGTGCTGGGGCCCAGCCCTGAGCCAGGCTGGGCAGGGGGTCCTGAGAGGTGGCCAGGGGTCCCCGGGGGCAGCTACAGTGACGTAGGGCCTTGTGGGCGTTGGGGCCAGGAAACCCAGGTGGAGGCCCACTCCGTGGATCCTGGCTGTCAGCAGTGACCCCTCCGTGGGCTCCGGGCCTCGGTTTCCCCATCTGTAAAAGTAGGGGCAACATCTCCCCCTCGCACGGCTGCCACAAGCCTACCCAGTCTCACCCATCGGCCCATGGGGCAGGGGTCCTCTTCCTCCTCCTCCTATCCCCCCAGCCTCCCTGGGGAGCCAGGGAGTGGGCCTAGGTGCAGGGGGCGGGCTGCAGACACCCGCCCAGTGGGTCTCCCCTGGGCCGGCCCCGCCCCTTCCCTCCCCCAAAGCCCCTCCCCAGCCCTCCAGGCACCGCCTTTCCCACTAAGGCAGCTCTGAGCACTCAGGACCCCAGCCCAGCTGAGGACACCTCCCCAGGCCCCTCCCTGGCCCTAGGGACTCCCAGGTCTAGGCCCACAAACGGGGGAGAGAGATGCCCTGGAGCCAGCAGGGTGAGGTGTGGGCCTGCGGGTCTGGCGGGGGCTACAGCTCTGGAGGGCGAGGGGGCCCAGATTGTGTGTGCAGCAGAGGGTTGGGGAGGGGTCTGTCTGAACCTCAGCAAAAGCTCTCTGGGTACCTCTGTGCCCACCTGGGAGGAAGGGAGAGGCAGGCCCTGCCCCTCCTGGGCCAGAGGCATGAGGCCTGACCGGGGTCTCAGGGGTCTGAGGTCGTGGGGCTGGGAAGAAGGCCCCCGCCCGGCCAGGGTTGAGTCAGAACAGGCAGGGGCGGTGGGGCCGCCAAGCGTGGAGGACAGCGAGTGCCCTGGCAGCGAACGGCCGGTCCAGGCGCCGGTGGCTGACGACCAGCCCGCCCTGCGGCTCGGTGGGTCCCAGCCAGGGGTCAGTGCGGGCTCTGACCTGGTGGGAAGCACAGCCCGCCCCCTGAGCATCTTCAAAGGAGCCCCCGCTGCCAAGGGGGAGCGGGTCACTGACAAGACAGAGCCGGAGGCCTCTGGCTGGGGTGGGGACCCAGCAGAGTGCGGACGGGAGGCCCGACAGGCTCCGTGAGCTGGCACCAGGTGACCAGGAGCTGGGGGGTGAACCTCGAGGGCAGTCACGAGCTGAGAAGCGGACCTGCCTGAGCCACACCAGGAGGGAGGAGGAGGGCCGCACCGGGTCTCCCTCCCATCGGGAAGGTGCATCACTCGGCCTGTGTGCCCGCCCCAGCTGGAGACCCACGGCTGCAGGGCAGGGGTCGCCTGGACACTGCTGACAGGGACCCGCACCCAACGGGGGAGCAGGCAGGAGCTGCCGGGAGCTGCTCCAGGGACGAACAGGGCAGGAACCCAGGAGAATCGAGGCCCCAGGAGGGCCTGGAGGACGGGAGCAGGGGCAGCTGCACTCAGATCTCACCGGGCCCACAGGAGCGGCAGGAAGGACCTCTGTGGGCAGCAGGGGGCCGGGGGCCACAGGGAGGGGGGCCCACAGGTGAGGCCCCTCCAGCTTCCTGCCCCTGCCGTCCCTGTGACCCACGTACCTGGGCTTCTCCGGCAGTGGTCACCACAGTCCCAGGACTGTCGGGGGGGGGGGCAGGAACTCAGCCACTTTTAGGGCCCAGAGGGAGAATCCCACGGTGGGACCTCAGCTTCACACAGCCTCTCTGAGCATCTGCAGACGCCAGAGGGAGACCGGGTGGGCCGAGTAGGAACACGGGGTGCAGCCAGAGAGAGGGGTCCCACACCACAGAGCCCCCAGCCCTTAGCTCCTCCCCAGCTCTCTGCTGCTTCCCCCCTGCCGCAGACCACTGAGCCCATCTGAGCTCAGGGGCCCCCTTGCTCCCCACAACCACCCCAATGAGGTCCACGCAGGAGCCCAGCAGCCTGCTGCCCGCCACACGGGAGCCGCCCAGAGCCCTGTGGGCCGACAGCCTGGCAGGCAGACCAGCAGATGCCCTGGGGTCAGAGGGCACCAGTGAGGGCTGGTGTCCAGTGTCAGGGGCCCACCTGCCCTGAGGCCTGGCACTCAGCCACACAAATTCCCCTCGGAACCTCCCCAGCACAACCTGGGCGGCTCACAGCCCGTGTGTGTGTGTGTGTGTGTGTGTGCGCACGCACACACGCTGGGGGGGTGCACCTCCCCTTCCTCGGGGGCTCTCGGGAGCAGGGACCTCGTCCCCACTGTGTCTCCTGCACCCAGTGGGTGACAGGCCCACAGCAGACGCAGAACCAGTGACTGAACGACTGAATGGACAGATGAGGGCGTGAGCGGGGAGAAGTCGGGGGTGTGAAGAGCACCCTGGGGCTGGGCTCAGGCGCTGTGGTCCCCGCCCCACCCTGGGCCCTCTCACAGCTAAGCTCCAAGCACCCAGGAGCAGGCTGTGGTCCCAGCACTGACCGGCCCTGTCCACACAGGTCTCAACGACACCTCCTTTGCCCACCCAGGCCCCCGGCGGCTGAAGGACTCCCCACAGACAGGTGAGGGCTGTGGCTCTGCCCCGGGGTGGCCGAGGTCTGGGCTTTCCACAGGGGCATCCCGGCAAAGAGGGCCTCAGCCAGCTGCTCCCGAGACCAGCTCCTGCCGCGGGGTGGGGTGGGGGGTCCTGCAGGGCCGGGTCTGAGCTACACTTCCTGTCCTACAGCCCTGGGCTGACACACAGACCCCCACCCAGGAGGGCCTGGAGCTTGGGAGGCTGTGAACACCGGCTCCGCGGGGCCCGGCTCGCCAGGCTGCCCCACGCCCACCCTCTCCCTCCACAGCTCTGGGCAGGGGCTGGTGCTCCACGTGGGGGGCCGGCCACTTCTCCACCTTCGACGGCCACACGTACGACTTCCAGGGGACCTGCAACTACGTCTTCGCGGCCATCTGCAAGGACACGTCCTCGCCCGTGTTCAGCGTCCAGCTACGGCGCGGGCCCCGCGGCAACATCACCCGGGTCATCGTGGAGCTGGGGGCCTCCGTGGTCACCGCGCACCAGGGGGTCATCTCCATCAAAGACGTGGGGTAGGCCGCGTGGCCGGGGGCCGGGGGGCCGAGGGAGCGGCCCGGGGGCCGAGGGGCGGCCTCTGACCGTGCTCCCCACAGAGTCGTCAGCCTGCCCTACACCAGCCACGGGCTGCAGATCACCCCCTTCGGACAGAGTGTGCAGCTGGTGGCCAGGCAGCTGGAGCTGGAGCTGGTGGTCATGTGGGGCCCAGGTGCCCACCTCATGGTGAGGACGCCGCTGGGGCTGCCCCGAGGGGGGGTCCCGATCGGCCTCCAGCTCCTTCAACTGGGCGCCGACTCCGGCCGGAGCCTGGATGGGTCTGGGCCTGCTCGAGGCTGTCTCCCCACTCGCACAAGAGGTCCCGGGAGGGGGAGGGGGAGGGCGGCCGGGCCCCTGGAGCAGGCGGAGCAGCCTCTGCCTCTGGGTGGGGGTCCTGGGACCAGACCCCGCTCCCCCACCCCCGCTGTGGCGCTCACACACGCCGCCCACAGGTCCTGGTGGAGGACAGGCACAGGGGCAAGATGTGCGGGCTCTGCGGGAACTTCGACGGCAAGAAGACCAATGAGTTCCTGAGCGAGGACGGTAGGTGGGGGCGGGCCCAGCCGCCTCCTGTGGCCAGCCCCCTCCTGTGGCCAGCCCCCTCATGTGGCCAGCCCCGGCACTGATCTCGCCCCCCACCCCCACCCCCAGGCACACTCCTGGAGCCCCACAAGTATGCCGCCCTCCAGAAGCTGGACGACCCCAACGAGATCTGCACCCACGAGGCCATCCCCAGCCCCCAGGTCCCCAAGGCGGAGCATGTACGTGAGGTGGGGGGCCCTCTAGCCAGGGTGGGGCGGGCCAGGGGCGTGGCCTTCGCCGTGACCGAGCGGCCTCTGCCCAGGCCCAGATCTGCACCCAGCTGCTGGCCCTGGTGGCCCCCCAGTGCCACGTGCCCACGGAGCCGTTCCTGCGGAGCTGCCTGGCCGACCTGGCCGCGTGCACCCAGCCCGGCGAGCGGAACTGCGCCTGCGACACGCTGTCCGAGTACTCCCGCATCTGCAGCCTCAGCGGCCAGCCCGTCCGCCGCTGGCGGGGCCCCAGCCTCTGCCGTGAGTCCGCGGAGAGCCCCAGATGCCACCTCCTGCACGGCACGGTGGAGACCCGGTGCAGGAGGGGCTGGGCGGGGAGCGGGCCCTGGGTGCCCGGCCCGCTCACCGGGAGCCCGTGTCCCTGCAGCCCTGGGCCAGTGCCCGGCCAACCAGGTGTACCAGGAGTGTGGTGAGGCCTGCGTCAAGACCTGCTCCCACCCACAGTACAGCTGCGCCCAGTTCTGCACCTTTGGCTGCTTCTGCCCAGAAGGTGAGGCACCGTCCCCCGGGGGCCCCTCCAGACGAGCCCCCCCACTCCAGCACACTGCCCTGCCTGGCACACTGGAATAGGACCCACCTGCCACCCCCCCAAAGTGTGCTCACAGCCCCGTGTGCAAATCCATGGGACAGTGAGTGAGGTGGAGTCCACGGCGGGGGGCGGCCGAGAGCCGAGCCAGACCAGGACAGAGCTGCCACTCGGCAGGAGCAGCCCTGGGCACGCCGGCAGGAGGGGAGCACAGACAGGGCTGGAGGCGGGGTCACGGAGGAGCCAGGGAGGTGTGGAGGGGGACAGAGACCACCGGGGACAGGAGGGAAGGGCCGCCAGAGGGGCAGGAAGTTGTCCCCTCTGCACGGCCCCAGGAAGCCCGTTCCCGCAGGTATGGTTCTTGACGACATTTCCAAAAACCTCACCTGCGTGCCCGTGGACCAGTGCCCCTGCAAGATCGGGGGCGTGACCTACGCCCCCGGGGAGGTCACTGCAGACGCCTGCCGCACCTGGTGAGTGCAGGGCAGCCTGGGAGGGCACCGGACTGGAGGGGCTGTGGGGGTCATGAGGTCAAGGGGTCAGGAGGCGGCCTCAGCCCTGGAGACAGCCGGCTCTGCTGGCCCAGAATATCCTAGGGTGCCACCTGGCCCCGGCAGCACCGCCAACCGCTCTGGGCCACCCTCCCCACCCACAGCCGGTGCACCATGGGACGCTGGAAATGCGAGGAGCGGCCCTGCCCCCAGCCCTGCGCCCTGGAAGGTGGCTCCTTCGTGACCACGTTCGACGCCAGACATTACCGCTTCCACGGCACATGCACCTACATCCTCCTCCAGGTGGGACAGGGACCACCCACGGGGAGCGCCAGCAGGGGTCACCACAGGGCGGGGGGTCACCACAAGCCCCCGGCTCTCTGCTGACTGCCCTCCCCACAGAGCCCCCAGCTCCCGGACGGGGGCTCCCTCATGGCCACGTACGACAAGTCTGGGTACTCGCACTCGGAGACCTCCCTGGTTGCGCTCACCTACATGTCCAGCCAGGTAAGGCTGCCCGCTGCACCCGCCCCGTCCTGGCACCGGCTGCTCCCCGCCTGGCCCCCTGGAGGGGACGCCTCCCCACACCCCTGGCCCGCAGTGACTCAGCCCACCCTCCCTCCAGGACAAAATCATGATCTCCCAGGACGAGGTCATCACCAACAACGGAGACACCAAGTGGCTGCCATACAAGGCTGGTATGCCCGCGCGTCCCCCCGGGGTCCCAGGGGCCGGTCCCAGAGCAGGCACCCACTGGGCACTGTCCCTGCAGGCAACATCACGGTCTTCAGGCAGACCTCCACCCACCTGCAGGTGGCCACCACCTTCGGGCTGGAGATTCTGATCCAGCTGCAGCCCGTGCTCCAGGCCTACATCACGGTGGGGCCCCGGTTCCGAGGCCAGACCAGAGGTGAGTCCCTCCCCAGCCTGCCCAGGTCGGCCCGGCGGCCACGTCCCCGCCTGGCCTGACCTCACAAAGCAAAGGGGCCCCACAGAGCCCCACACGGACCCAGCAGGTCCAGCGCCCACTTCCCCAGGCCAGCGGCCCCCGGCGACCGGCCCTCCCAGGGGTGCAGCCAGGGATGGCCTCGTGCCCAGGGCACAGTTGGGGGATGCAGGGCAGGGCAGGGATACGGGCCAGCCCCCCTCACGGCCCGGCCGGCTCAGGGCTCTGCGGCAACTTCAACGGGGACACGACAGACGACTTCACGACCAGCATGGGCATCCCCGAGGGCACTGCCTCCCTCTTTGTGGACTCCTGGCGGGCAGGGAACTGCCCGGCCGCCCTGGAGCGTGAGACCGACCCCTGCTCCATGAGCCAGCTCAACAGTGAGTGCCTGGCCCCTGGGAGGGCGGGGGAGGGGCCCCACACTGGGCGGGCGGGAGACCACGGAGCCTGTCCCCACAGAGGTGTGTGCGGAGACCCACTGCTCGGTGCTGGTGAACAAGGGCACGGTGTTCGAGAAGTGCCACGCCGTGGTGAACCCCAAGCCCTTCTACAAGGTGGGTGGAGCCAGCAGGCGGCCCGAGGGCTGAGGGAGGGGCCATGGGAGGGGCCGAGGGAGGGGCTGAGGGAGGGGCCGAGGGAGGGTGGGCGCCAATACACTGTGTGCCTGCAGAGGTGTGTGTACCAGGCCTGCAACTACGAGGAGACCTTCCCGCACATCTGTGCCGCCCTGGGGGCCTACGCCTACGCCTGCGCCTCGAGGGGCCTCCTGCTCCGGGGCTGGAGAAGCAGCGTGGACAACTGCAGTGCGTGCAGACCTGGCAGGGTGGGGGCGGCGGGCAGCCGGGATCTCGGGGAGGGTGGGATCATGAGGGGGACCCGGGGCCGTCCTCCCCAGGGCCTGACCCAGGCTCCCCGCAGCCATCCCTTGCACGGGCAACCAGACCTTCAGCTATGACAGCCGGGCCTGTGGCCGCACGTGCCTCTCCCTGTCCGACCGTGCGGCCGAGTGCCACCCCGGTGCCATCCCCATGGAAGGCTGCAACTGCCCCGAGGGCACCTACCTGAACCACAGGATGGAGTGTGTGCACAAGGCCCAGTGCCCCTGCCTCCTGGACAGCCACAAGCTCATCCTGGCCGGCCAGTCCGCCGTGGTCAACGGCGCCCTCTGGTGAGTGGGGTTCTGGGTAGACGGCCCCGCCCCCCGCAGCCCGGGCCCCAGGGCCGCCCACTCACACGGCCTCTCTTGCAGCTACTGCACCCACGGCCGGCTGAGCTGCCCTGGGCAGCCGCAGATGCTCCTGGGTACGTAGCAGCGGAGGTGGCCGCCCTGGACCACGAGGTGCCCTGGCCTCCGCGGAGCCCACCTCACCCAGCCCTCTCCCTGCAGCGTCCTGCGTGGCCCCCAAGACATTCCAGTCCTGCAGCCAGTCCTCTGGGAACAAGTTCGGGGCGGCCTGTGCCCCCACGTGCCAGATGCTGGCCACCGGCACCCCCTGTGTAAGGCTGGGGCAAGCTAGGGACAGGGTGCTTCCCAGAGGGCCGTCCCCCAGGGTGACCTGTGCTGGACATTCCTGCCGCTGACGCCCACAGCCTCTCTGGGCCTGAGAGGATGTCTAGAATCCCGAAAAAAGGGGGCGTTGAGCTGTTCCTCCACGCTGTCCTCCCATAAGAAGCATGGCCAGTGGGGCTGGGAGGCTGGGCAGCTAGCTGTGGGGTTCCCTGAGGACTGTGGGCTGGGCCCCCCAACTTGGGGAGGGGGAGGAGGGGTACAACAGCCCGGCGGGGAGGCTCAGAGGTGTGGGAATCTGCCCTCAGAGAAGACCCCGAGCGGGTGACTGCAGGCAGGTTCTCCGAAGGGCCCACAGCTGGGCCGTGCTCCGGGGCTGCTGACCTCCTCCCTGCAGGTGCCCACCAAGTGCGAGCCCGGTTGCGCCTGTGCCGAGGGGCTCTACGAGAACGCCAGTGGGCAGTGCGTGCCCCCCGAGGAGTGCCCGTGCGAGTTTGGGGGGGCCTCCTACCCCCAGGGTGCCAAGCTGCACACCGGCTGCAAGAGCTGGTACGTCAGCCCCCCTGGGGATTCGCCCAGGGCTGTCCTCAGGGTCCTCTGGGCGGGCAGAGTCAGCGTCCCGCAGGGGTGCGTGCTCTGGTCCCTCTGAGCCCCAGAGCTCCCTGCTCCTCCCCCAGCACCTGCTCGAGGGGGAAGTGGTCGTGCCGCCAGAGCGCCCACTGCGCGTCCACCTGCACCCTCTACGGGGAGGGCCACGTGGTCACCTTCGACGGGCAGCGCTTCGTGTTTGAGGGCAACTGCGAGTACATCCTGGTCACGGTGAGGCCCGGGGGCGGGGTGCCACGGTGAGGCCCTGGGGGTGGGGGGGCCATGAGGAGGCCTGGGAGACGACCGGGGGCTCCTGGCGAGCTCCTCCTCAGCGCCCCCTCCCCACAGGACGGCTGTGGCACCAACGACTCCCAGCCCACCTTCAAGATCCTGACAGAGAATGTTGTGTGTGGAAAATCAGGCGTGACCTGCTCCCGGGCCATCAGGATCTCCCTGGGGGTGAGCGGCTGCATGGGTGTCCCCACATGGCAGCCACCAGCCCCAGGTCCTGGCCTCTCTGTGCCCCGGGAGGTGGACAGCCACGGGATGTGGGGGGCTCTTCTCCCAGAGGCCTGACCTGGCCCTCGGCACAGTGTCCACAATGTGCTGGAACCTCCCGCCGATGGCAGGCTCTAGAGCAGGGCCAGGGGCCATGTGGACATTTATAACATCATCTGAGGACCACACAAAATTATCAACTTAAAAATCAGTCTGCTGTACTGGGTCAGGCTCACTCGGTGAGGCTGGCACTGACTCTGCGGGCCTTGTGTGCCCCCGCCAGAGGCTCCCGCCCTGCTCTAGAGGGCAGCCCAGAGCAGGCCCACACGTGTCCTTAGCGGGTGTCCTGCTTCGGAGAGCTCGGGCGGGGAGGCAGGCCGCCCAGTGACGCCCGGCCCCACAGGGCTTGTCCATCGTGCTGGCGGACAGGAATTACACGGTGAGCGGGGCAGACCCCCACGTGCACTTCCGGGTCAAGGCTGGCTCCCTGAACCTGATGCTGGACATCACCATCGGCAGCAGCTACAACCTGACCCTCATCTGGAACAAGCACATGAGCGTCTCCATCAAGATCTCACGCGCCTCGCAGGTACCACGCGCCCCTGCCCGGGCCGTGCCGGGTGGGGCAGCGCGCGCACGCCCGCCCGCCTGACACCAGCCCCCGCAGGACAGCCTGTGCGGCCTGTGCGGTAACTACAATGGGAACATGAAGGACGACTTTGAGACACGCAGCAAATACGTGGCGTCCAGTGAGCTGGAATTCGTGAACTCCTGGAAGGAGAGCCCGCTGTGTGGCGACGCCACCTACTCGGTGGACCCCTGCAGCCTCAACGCCTTCCGCCGCGCCTGGGCCGAGCGCAAGTGCGGCATCATCAACAGCCAGACCTTCGCCGCCTGCCACAGCCAGGTGGGCTGCGCGCTGCGGGGGGGCGGGCTGCGCGCTGGGGGTGGGGCGGGCTGCGCGCTGCGGGGGGGGGGGGGGGCGGGCTGCGTGCTGCGCAGGGGGGACGCTGCGGGAAGGCAGGGGGCTGCAGGGGGCTGCAGGGGGCTGCAGGGGGCTGCAGGGGGCTGCAGGGGGCTGCGGGGGGGGGGTCTCAGCCGGCCAGGAGCGTGGGCAGCAGACACTGAGGTCCGCTCCCGCAGGTGTACCGCCTGCCCTACTACGAGGCCTGTGTGCGCGACACCTGTGGGTGCGACACCGGTGGGGACTGCGAGTGCTTATGTGACGCCGTGGCCGCCTACGCCAAGGCCTGCCTGGACAAGGGCGTGTGTGTGGACTGGAGGGCCCCCGACTTCTGCCGTGAGTACCTGCCCCACCCAGCGGTGGGCAGCCATGGCGGTGGCACCTCTCCGGGCGGGCAGCAGGCTGTGCCCCTGCAGAGGGACCCCGCAGAGGGACTCTGAGCTTCTAGGTCTGCGCCGAGGGGCTGCTGCTGTGGGCGCAGGGCTGCCTGACAGGCACTCGTCCTCCCAGCTATCTACTGTGACTTCTACAACTCCCACGCGCGAGTGGGCGGTGGCCAGTTCCAGTACACCCAGGAGGCCAACTGCACGTGGCACTACCAGCCGTGCCTCTGCCCCCAGCAGCTGCATAGTTTCCCGGACACCAACCTTGAAGGTACAGGGCGCGGAGAGGGAGAGGCCGCCCAGAGGGCTGCCGGCTTCCAGAGGGTCAGGGCAGGATGGGGGAGCAGGGGCCAGCCTGGAGCCACGGGGTGGGCAATAGGTGGGACGTGGGGGAGCAGGCACAGTGCGGGGCGCCTGCCTCTGCGGTTCGGGGAGAGGCCAAGGGAGGCTGTGGACAGAAGGGCAGGAACCAGAGCCGCTGAAGGGGCTCTAGCTGGGCACTGAGGTCTGGTGTTCTCGGCACCACACAGGCTGCTACAACTGCTCCCAGGACGAGTACTTCGACTACCGCAAGGGGACCTGCACGCCCTGCGGTAAGCTCAGCCCCAGCCCCCCCACGTCTGGCCCATCGCCAGCACCCTCCTCCCCAGGCTGTGCCCTGGGGCACTGAGACCTCCACATGTTCCCAGACAGCAGACACAAAGGGAAAACAATCAGGCCTCCCCTCCCCAAACCCTGACTCACCCACACCCAGCCCCCAGCTGCAGGGCACACCCAGGCCCAGGCTCCATCAGACTACTGGGTGTGTGGGTGCAGAGCAGGGGCCCCCTGAGAATTCAGCGACAGCTGGCCTGAGAGCTGCCTTAAGGTGGGCGCTGGACAGCGTCCGACTGCCAGGCCATCACCATGGTTGGGGGTGGTGCTGGGAGGGGAGAGATGGGGGTAGGAGGGTGGGGGGCAAGGCCCACCTCTGACTCAGGCCTTGGGGACCCCCTGGAGGGCTGGGCGGCGGCACGCAGGGACATCACTAACCACCCTTCCTCTTGCAGTGCTGCTGCCCACCACGCCGCCTCCGCCCACCACAGGTGATTGTGCACACACTAGGTGCCAAGGTGAAGCAGGCACTCTCCCCGGCTCTTCCCTGGTCACTCGTCAGCCCAGCCTGTGTCCGTCCCTGCAGCCGCTGGCTGGCGTGTGGGCCGGGCTGGAGTGGCCCTGGGCTGTCCTGCGCTGCCCACACCGTACTGCCCAGGAAAGCAGAGGGGAGGGACGTGTAAAGCTTGGCTCCTGGCCAACCAACACCACCCCCACTGCACCCCCACTGCCACAGCAAGGCCGAAGGGACCCAGTACTGCCCTGAGGGCACAGGCCCACCTACCCCTGCCCCTGTGCCTCCTGTCCAGCCCATGGGGGAGGGGGTTCCATGGCTCAGAGGCTCAGCAGGCAAGAGAGGGGCCCCTCCCAAAGCTGTGCCCACAGGAACAGCCCTTGTGCCTCACTCAGGCTTACCCTCCACAGAAGCCAGGCCCACCACAGCCACCCCCAGAACCACTGGCCTCCTCAGCTCCACTGCAACCTCACCAAGCTCTCATTCCACACCTGCCACCCCCACGATCGGCTTTACACCCACAGCCACACCTACGCTCACAGCCACGCCCACAGCCACAGCCACGCCCACGGCCTCGGCTCCCTCCTCCACACAGCCTGGGGCGGCCCCGACCACCCAGGCAGAACCAACTGTCTCCTCCGGAGGTGAGGCCCCACTGCAGTGCACAGACACGCAGGACCCCAGACGCACTCCGGGGTGGGGCGGGGGGGGGGGGGCACAGAAGGTGTGTTTGAAGGATGAGCCTGACACAGGATGTGGCTGCTCCCTGCTGTCTGATACTGTCACTAGAGGGCGTGTGAGGCTTGCGGGGCACAGGGAGCACAGGCAGCACAGGCCAGCCCACCCCAGCCCATTCCACGCAGCAGCTCTTGCTGCCGGCTGCCCCAGGACCGTGGGGGAACGTGCCATGGGCCCTGCCAGGTGAAGGCACCAGCAGTGGCCCAATGAGCCCGTGGACACTGGAAAAGCCACGGAGGCCCCCAAATCAAGCCAGCTGAGGGAGGACACCTGTGTCAGCTAGGGCAAGACACGCCCTCTCGAGGGGGTGGCGTGCACCCAGCAGGCCAGGCTATGGTGGCAGGGCAAGGGGGAAGGGCAGGTGGTCCGGAGGGGACGTTTGGGCCTCTTCCCTGCAGAGTCACCTCGAACGACCTTCGCGGTCACCACGCAAGCCGCATCAGGGCCAGCCCCCACAGCCACTTCCAGGTCCACGGCCACGGGACCAACCGTGACACAAGCCACAACGCAGCCCACAGCATCCGTCAGCGCGGCCACGCACACCACAGCTCGGTCCACAGTGCACACCACAGCGGCACAGTCTCGGCCAACACCAGAAACCTCCACAGGCACTCCCAAAAGTAAGGACGCCCCACCCACGTGTCCCCACAGAGGGACAGAGCACAGAGGCTCCACAACCAGCCCTGAGGCAAGGACGCCTCCAGCCCAGAGGGGCCAGCCTACTCGGCCAACACTGCAGCCCAGCTAACCACATGCTCTCTGCTCCTCCCCTCACAGCACCCACGGGCCCACCTACCTCCGCCGCCCCCACACCAGGTGAGCCAGGCCCATGGGGGCACCACAGCTAAAGAAGCATTGTCTCTAAAGTCTGGGGACCGGGCATGAAATCAGGGCCACGAGCCCAAATCCCCGAAGGAACCCACGGGAGGGAACCTCAGCTCGGGGGGCTAGAAGCCCCTAAAGGAACCCTGAGGGTACAGTCGGGTCGGTGCTCGGGGGCCTGCAGGGGAGAAAGAAAACTCCACCACCGAAACACAGGCACTCCGCAGGCACCGAGGGAACACTAGGGGCAGCGGGGAAACGGGGCAGGTGGGAGACGGGTGACGCACCCTAGTGGAACAGAAATCATAATGACAATAACACGTCATGTTTCCACAGCCCACTCAACCCACCAGGGAACTGAAGGACCAACAATAGGACCAGAGAGAACCACAGAACACAGCACACAGCACACAAGCCCAGGCACAAGGTCAACCACGCCCACGCCCAGCGGGACACACACTCCCTCCACCACTCACTCGGCACCCACGGGCTCCGTGTCCACCACCGCCCACAGTACAGGTCCACCCACAGGAACATCCTTCAAGACCACCACCTCCTACCCCACTGCATCTCAATCCAAGACCACTCATTCCACTCATGTTCCCAATACGGCCACCGCCTCGGTCACTCCTACTTCTCACCGAGTGATCACCCCAACCCAACCAGAGACCCACTCTCCTCACGCCTCTACGGCCAGGCCAACTGGCAGCTCTCCTCCAACTACACACGTCCCAGTCACAGGCTCACAGCCCTCACCCACGACCCCACCAGGAGCCATGACCACCACTGGAACCACCGTGGGCCCTCACTCTGTCAGCACCGCCAAAACCTCTACCTCCCTCGTGTCACACCCTTCTGCACCTGCCCACTCTGGGACCACATCCGCTCCACGCACCACCATCTCCCCCAAGACCACCAGTAGAGCCACGGGGACCCCAGGCTCACAACCCGCAACACCCACACCCAACAATCCACACACACCCTTCACCACTCACTCGGCTCCCACGGGCTCCGTGTCCACCACCGCCCACAGTACAGGTCCACCCACAGGAACATCCTTCAAGACCACCACCTCCTACCCCACTGCATCTCAATCCAAGACCACTCATTCCACTCATGTTCCCAATACGGCCACCGCCTCGGTCACTCCTACTTCTCACCGAGTGATCACCCCAACCCAACCAGAGACCCACTCTCCTCACGCCTCTACGGCCAGGCCAACTGGCAGCTCTCCTCCAACTACACACGTCCCAGTCACAGGCTCACAGCCCTCACCCACGACCCCACCAGGAACCATGACCACCACTGGAACCACCCTGGGCCCTCACTCTGTCAGCACCGCCAAAACCTCTACCTCCCTCGTGTCACACCCTTCTGCACCTGCCCACTCTGGGACCACATCCGCTCCACGCACCACCATCTCCCCCAAGACCACCAGTAGAGCCACGGGGACCCCAGGCTCACAACCCGCAACACCCACACCCAACAATCCACACACACCCTTCACCACTCACTCGGCTCCCACGGGCTCCGTGTCCACCACCGCCCACAGTACAGGTCCACCCACAGGAACATCCTTCAAGACCACCACCTCCTACCCCACTGCATCTCAATCCAAGACCACTCATTCCACTCATGTTCCCAATACGGCCACCGCCTCGGTCACTCCTACTTCTCACCGAGTGATCACCCCAACCCAACCAGAGACCCACTCTCCTCACGCCTCTACAGCCAGGCCAACTGGCAGCTCTCCTCCAACTACACACGTCCCAGTCACAGGCTCACAGCCCTCACCCACGACCCCACCAGGAACCATGACCACCACTGGAACCACCGTGGGCCCTCACTCTGTCAGCACCGCCAAAACCTCTACCTCCCTCGTGTCACACCCTTCTGCACCTGCCCACTCTGGGACCACATCCGCTCCACGCACCACCATCACCCCCAAGACCACCAGTAGAGCCACGGGGACCCCAGGCTCACAACCCGCAACACCCACACCCAACAATCCACACACACCCTTCACCACTCACTCGGCTCCCACGGGCTCCGTGTCCACCACCGCCCACAGTACAGGTCCACCCACAGGAACATCCTTCAAGACCACCACCTCCTACCCCACTGCATCTCAATCCAAGACCACTCATTCCACTCATGTTCCCAATACGGCCACCGCCTCGGTCACTCCTACTTCTCACCGAGTGATCACCCCAACCCAACCAGAGACCCACTCTCCTCACGCCTCTACGGCCAGGCCAACTGGCAGCTCTCCTCCAACTACACACGTCCCAGTCACAGGCTCACAGCCCTCACCCACGACCCCACCTGGAACCATGACCACCACTGGAACCACCGTGGGCCCTCACTCTGTCAGCACCGCCAAAACCTCTACCTCCCTCGTGTCACACCCTTCTGCACCTGCCCACTCTGGGACCACATCCGCTCCACGCACCACCATCACCCCCAAGACCACCAGTAGAGCCACGGGGACCCCAGGCTCACAACCCGCAACACCCACACCCAACAATCCACACACACCCTTCACCACTCACTCGGCTCCCACGGGCTCCGTGTCCACCACCGCCCACAGTACAGGTCCACCCACAGGAACATCCTTCAAGACCACCACCTCCTACCCCACTGCATCTCAATCCAAGACCACTCATTCCACTCATGTTCCCAATACGGCCACCGCCTCGGTCACTCCTACTTCTCACCGAGTGATCACCCCAACACAACCAGAGACCCACTCTCCTCACGCCTCTACGGCCAGGCCAACTGGCAGCTCTCCTCCAACTACACACGTCCCAGTCACAGGCTCACAGCCCTCACCCACGACCCCACCAGGAACCATGACCACCACTGGAACCACCCTGGGCCCTCACTCTGTCAGCACCGCCAAAACCTCTACCTCCCTCGTGTCACACCCTTCTGCACCTGCCCACTCTGGGACCACATCCGCTCCACGCACCACCATCTCCCCCAAGACCACCAGTAGAGCCACGGGGACCCCAGGCTCACAACCCGCAACACCCACACCCAACAATCCACACACACCCTTCACCACGCACTCGGCACCCACGGGCTCCGTGTCCACCACCGCCCACAGTACAGGTCCACCCACAGGAACATCCTTCAAGACCACCACCTCCTACCCCACTGCATCTCAATCCAAGACCACTCATTCCACTCATGTTCCCAATACGGCCACCGCCTCGGTCACTCCTACTTCTCACCGAGTGATCACCCCAACACAACCAGAGACCCACTCTCCTCACGCCTCTACGGCCAGGCCAACTGGCAGCTCTCCTCCAACTACACACGTCCCAGTCACAGGCTCACAGCCCTCACCCACGACCCCACCAGGAGCCATGACCACCACTGGAACCACCGTGGGCCCTCACTCTGTCAGCACCGCCAAAACCTCTACCTCCCTCGTGTCACACCCTTCTGCACCTGCCCACTCTGGGACCACATCCGCTCCACGCACCACCATCTCCCCCAAGACCACCAGTAGAGCCACGGGGACCCCAGGCTCACAACCCGCAACACCCACACCCAACAATCCACACACACCCTTCACCACTCACTCGGCACCCACGGGCTCCGTGTCCACCACCGCCCACAGTACAGGTCCACCCACAGGAACATCCTTCAAGAACACCACCTCCTACCCCACTGCATCTCAATCCAAGACCACTCATTCCACTCATGTTCCCAATACGGCCACCGCCTCGGTCACTCCTACTTCTCACCGAGTGATCACCCCAACACAACCAGAGACCCACTCTCCTCACGCCTCTACGGCCAGGCCAACTGGCAGCTCTCCTCCAACTACACACGTCCCAGTCACAGGCTCACAGCCCTCACCCACGACCCCACCAGGAACCATGACCACCACTGGAACCACCCTGGGCCCTCACTCTGTCAGCACCGCCAAAACCTCTACCTCCCTCGTGTCACACCCTTCTGCACCTGCCCACTCTGGGACCACATCCGCTCCACGCACCACCATCTCCCCCAAGACCACCAGTAGAGCCACGGGGACCCCAGGTTCACAACCCGCAACACCCACACCCAACAATCCACACACACCCTTCACCACTCACTCGGCTCCCACGGGCTCCGTGTCCACCACCGCCCACAGTACAGGTCCACCCACAGGAACATCCTTCAAGACCACCACCTCCTACCCCACTGCATCTCAATCCAAGACCACTCATTCCACTCATGTTCCCAATACGGCCACCGCCTCGGTCACTCCTACTTCTCACCGAGTGATCACCCCAACACAACCAGAGACCCACTCTCCTCACGCCTCTACGGCCAGGCCAACGGGCAGCTCTCCTCCAACTACACACGTCCCAGTCACAGGCTCACAGCCCTCACCCACGACCCCACCAGGAGCCATGACCACCACTGGAACCACCGTGGGCCCTCACTCTGTCAGCACCGCCAAAACCTCTACCTCCCTCGTGTCACACCCTTCTGCACCTGCCCACTCTGGGACCACATCCGCTCCACGCACCACCATCTCCCCCAAGACCACCAGTAGAGCCACGGGGACCCCAGGCTCACAACCCGCAACACCCACACCCAACAATCCACACACACCCTTCACCACTCACTCGGCACCCACGGGCTCCGTGTCCACCACCGCCCACAGTACAGGTCCACCCACAGGAACATCCTTCAAGACCACCACCTCCTACCCCACTGCATCTCAATCCAAGACCACTCATTCCACTCATGTTCCCAATACGGCCACCGCCTCGGTCACTCCTACTTCTCACCGAGTGATCACCCCAACACAACCAGAGACCCACTCTCCTCACGCCTCTACGGCCAGGCCAACTGGCAGCTCTCCTCCAACTACACACGTCCCAGTCACAGGCTCACAGCCCTCACCCACGACCCCACCAGGAACCATGACCACCACTGGAACCACCCTGGGCCCTCACTCTGTCAGCACCGCCAAAACCTCTACCTCCCTCGTGTCACACCCTTCTGCACCTGCCCACTCTGGGACCACATCCGCTCCACGCACCACCATCTCCCCCAAGACCACCAGTAGAGCCACGGGGACCCCAGGCTCACAACCCGCAACACCCACACCCAACAATCCACACACACCCTTCACCACTCACTCGGCTCCCACGGGCTCCGTGTCCACCACCGCCCACAGTACAGGTCCACCCACAGGAACATCCTTCAAGACCACCACCTCCTACCCCACTGCATCTCAATCCAAGACCACTCATTCCACTCATGTTCCCAATACGGCCACCGCCTCGGTCACTCCTACTTCTCACCGAGTGATCACCCCAACCCAACCAGAGACCCACTCTCCTCACGCCTCTACGGCCAGGCCAACTGGCAGCTCTCCTCCAACTACACACGTCCCAGTCACAGGCTCACAGCCCTCACCCACGACCCCACCAGGAACCATGACCACCACTGGAACCACCGTGGGCCCTCACTCTGTCAGCACCGCCAAAACCTCTACCTCCCTCGTGTCACACCCTTCTGCACCTGCCCACTCTGGGACCACATCCGCTCCACGCACCACCATCACCCCCAAGACCACCAGTAGAGCCACGGGGACCCCAGGCTCACAACCCGCAACACCCACACCCAACAATCCACACACACCCTTCACCACTCACTCGGCTCCCACGGGCTCCGTGTCCACCACCGCCCACAGTACAGGTCCACCCACAGGAACATCCTTCAAGACCACCACCTCCTACCCCACTGCATCTCAATCCAAGACCACTCATTCCACTCATGTTCCCAATACGGCCACCGCCTCGGTCACTCCTACTTCTCACCGAGTGATCACCCCAACCCAACCAGAGACCCACTCTCCTCACGCCTCTACGGCCAGGCCAACTGGCAGCTCTCCTCCAACTACACACGTCCCAGTCACAGGCTCACAGCCCTCACCCACGACCCCACCAGGAGCCATGACCACCACTGGAACCACCGTGGGCCCTCACTCTGTCAGCACCGCCAAAACCTCTACCTCCCTCGTGTCACACCCTTCTGCACCTGCCCACTCTGGGACCACATCCGCTCCACGCACCACCATCTCCCCCAAGACCACCAGTAGAGCCACGGGGACCCCAGGCTCACAACCCGCAACACCCACACCCAACAATCCACACACACCCTTCACCACTCACTCGGCTCCCACGGGCTCCGTGTCCACCACCGCCCACAGTACAGGTCCACCCACAGGAACATCCTTCAAGACCACCACCTCCTACCCCACTGCATCTCAATCCAAGACCACTCATTCCACTCATGTTCCCAATACGGCCACCGCCTCGGTCACTCCTACTTCTCACCGAGTGATCACCCCAACCCAACCAGAGACCCACTCTCCTCACGCCTCTACGGCCAGGCCAACTGGCAGCTCTCCTCCAACTACACACGTCCCAGTCACAGGCTCACAGCCCTCACCCACGACCCCACCAGGAACCATGACCACCACTGGAACCACCCTGGGCCCTCACTCTGTCAGCACCGCCAAAACCTCTACCTCCCTCGTGTCACACCCTTCTGCACCTGCCCACTCTGGGACCACATCCGCTCCACGCACCACCATCTCCCCCAAGACCACCAGTAGAGCCACGGGGACCCCAGGCTCACAACCCGCAACACCCACACCCAACAATCCACACACACCCTTCACCACTCACTCGGCACCCACGGGCTCCGTGTCCACCACCGCCCACAGTACAGGTCCACCCACAGGAACATCCTTCAAGACCACCACCTCCTACCCCACTGCATCTCAATCCAAGACCACTCATTCCACTCATGTTCCCAATACGGCCACCGCCTCGGTCACTCCTACTTCTCACCGAGTGATCACCCCAACCCAACCAGAGACCCACTCTCCTCACGCCTCTACGGCCAGGCCAACTGGCAGCTCTCCTCCAACTACACACGTCCCAGTCACAGGCTCACAGCCCTCACCCACGACCCCACCAGGAACCATGACCACCACTGGAACCACCGTGGGCCCTCACTCTGTCAGCACCGCCAAAACCTCTACCTCCCTCGTGTCACACCCTTCTGCACCTGCCCACTCTGGGACCACATCCGCTCCACGCACCACCATCACCCCCAAGACCACCAGTAGAGCCACGGGGACCCCAGGCTCACAACCCGCAACACCCACACCCAACAATCCACACACACCCTTCACCACTCACTCGGCTCCCACGGGCTCCGTGTCCACCACCGCCCACAGTACAGGTCCACCCACAGGAACATCCTTCAAGACCACCACCTCCTACCCCACTGCATCTCAATCCAAGACCACTCATTCCACTCATGTTCCCAATACGGCCACCGCCTCGGTCACTCCTACTTCTCACCGAGTGATCACCCCAACCCAACCAGAGACCCACTCTCCTCACGCCTCTACGGCCAGGCCAACTGGCAGCTCTCCTCCAACTACACACGTCCCAGTCACAGGCTCACAGCCCTCACCCACGACCCCACCAGGAACCATGACCACCACTGGAACCACCCTGGGCCCTCACTCTGTCAGCACCGCCAAAACCTCTACCTCCCTCGTGTCACACCCTTCTGCACCTGCCCACTCTGGGACCACATCCGCTCCACGCACCACCATCTCCCCCAAGACCACCAGTAGAGCCACGGGGACCCCAGGCTCACAACCCGCAACACCCACACCCAACAATCCACACACACCCTTCACCACTCACTCGGCTCCCACGGGCTCCGTGTCCACCACCGCCCACAGTACAGGTCCACCCACAGGAACATCCTTCAAGACCACCACCTCCTACCCCACTGCATCTCAATCCAAGACCACTCATTCCACTCATGTTCCCAATACGGCCACCGCCTCGGTCACTCCTACTTCTCACCGAGTGATCACCCCAACCCAACCAGAGACCCACTCTCCTCACGCCTCTACGGCCAGGCCAACTGGCAGCTCTCCTCCAACTACACACGTCCCAGTCACAGGCTCACAGCCCTCACCCACGACCCCACCAGGAGCCATGACCACCACTGGAACCACCGTGGGCCCTCACTCTGTCAGCACCGCCAAAACCTCTACCTCCCTCGTGTCACACCCTTCTGCACCTGCCCACTCTGGGACCACATCCGCTCCACGCACCACCATCTCCCCCAAGACCACCAGTAGAGCCACGGGGACCCCAGGCTCACAACCCGCAACACCCACACCCAACAATCCACACACACCCTTCACCACTCACTCGGCTCCCACGGGCTCCGTGTCCACCACCGCCCACAGTACAGGTCCACCCACAGGAACATCCTTCAAGACCACCACCTCCTACCCCACTGCATCTCAATCCAAGACCACTCATTCCACTCATGTTCCCAATACGGCCACCGCCTCGGTCACTCCTACTTCTCACCGAGTGATCACCCCAACACAACCAGAGACCCACTCTCCTCACGCCTCTACGGCCAGGCCAACTGGCAGCTCTCCTCCAACTACACACGTCCCAGTCACAGGCTCACAGCCCTCACCCACGACCCCACCAGGAGCCATGACCACCACTGGAACCACCGTGGGCCCTCACTCTGTCAGCACCGCCAAAACCTCTACCTCCCTCGTGTCACACCCTTCTGCACCTGCCCACTCTGGGACCACATCCGCTCCACGCACCACCATCTCCCCCAAGACCACCAGTAGAGCCACGGGGACCCCAGGCTCACAACCCGCAACACCCACACCCAACAATCCACACACACCCTTCACCACTCACTCGGCTCCCACGGGCTCCGTGTCCACCACCGCCCACAGTACAGGTCCACCCACAGGAACATCCTTCAAGACCACCACCTCCTACCCCACTGCATCTCAATCCAAGACCACTCATTCCACTCATGTTCCCAATACGGCCACCGCCTCGGTCACTCCTACTTCTCACCGAGTGATCACCCCAACACAACCAGAGACCTACTCTCCTCACGCCTCTACGGCCAGGCCAACTGGCAGCTCTCCTCCAACTACACACGTCCCAGTCACAGGCTCACAGCCCTCACCCACGACCCCACCAGGAGCCATGACCACCACTGGAACCACCGTGGGCCCTCACTCTGTCAGCACCGCCAAAACCTCTACCTCCCTCGTGTCACACCCTTCTGCACCTGCCCACTCTGGGACCACATCCGCTCCACGCACCACCATCTCCCCCAAGACCACCAGTAGAGCCACGGGGACCCCAGGCTCACAACCCGCAACACCCACACCCAACAATCCACACACACCCTTCACCACTCACTCGGCTCCCACGGGCTCCGTGTCCACCACCGCCCACAGTACAGGTCCACCCACAGGAACATCCTTCAAGACCACCACCTCCTACCCCACTGCATCTCAATCCAAGACCACTCATTCCACTCATGTTCCCAATACGGCCACCGCCTCGGTCACTCCTACTTCTCACCGAGTGATCACCCCAACACAACCAGAGACCCACTCTCCTCACGCCTCTACGGCCAGGCCAACTGGCAGCTCTCCTCCAACTACACACGTCCCAGTCACAGGCTCACAGCCCTCACCCACGACCCCACCAGGAACCATGACCACCACTGGAACCACCGTGGGCCCTCACTCTGTCAGCACTGCCAAAACCTCTACCTCCCTCGTGTCACACCCTTCTGCACCTTCCCACTCTGGGACCACATACGCTCCACGCACCACCATCTCCCCCAAGACCACCAGTAGAGCCACGGGGACCCCAGGCTCACAACCCGCAACACCCACACCCAACAATCCACACACACCCTTCACCACTCACTCGGCACCCACGGGCTCCGTGTCCACCACCGCCCACAGTACAGGTCCACCCACAGGAACATCCTTCAAGACCACCACCTCCTACCCCACTGCATCTCAATCCAAGACCACTCATTCCACTCATGTTCCCAATACGGCCACCGCCTCGGTCACTCCTACTTCTCACCGAGTGATCACCCCAACACAACCAGAGACCCACTCTCCTCACGCCTCTACGGCCAGGCCAACTGGCAGCTCTCCTCCAACTACACACGTCCCAGTCACAGGCTCACAGCCCTCACCCACGACCCCACCAGGAGCCATGACCACCACTGGAACCACCGTGGGCCCTCACTCTGTCAGCACCGCCAAAACCTCTACCTCCCTCGTGTCACACCCTTCTGCACCTGCCCACTCTGGGACCACATCCGCTCCACGCACCACCATCTCCCCCAAGACCACCAGTAGAGCCACGGGGACCCCAGGCTCACAACCCGCAACACCCACACCCAACAATCCACACACACCCTTCACCACTCACTCGGCACCCACGGGCTCCGTGTCCACCACCGCCCACAGTACAGGTCCACCCACAGGAACATCCTTCAAGACCACCACCTCCTACCCCACTGCATCTCAATCCAAGACCACTCATTCCACTCATGTTCCCAATACGGCCACCGCCTCGGTCACTCCTACTTCTCACCGAGTGATCACCCCAACACAACCAGAGACCCACTCTCCTCACGCCTCTACGGCCAGGCCAACTGGCAGCTCTCCTCCAACTACACACGTCCCAGTCACAGGCTCACAGCCCTCACCCACGACCCCACCAGGAGCCATGACCACCACTGGAACCACCGTGGGCCCTCACTCTGTCAGCACCGCCAAAACCTCTACCTCCCTCGTGTCACACCCTTCTGCACCTGCCCACTCTGGGACCACATCCGCTCCACGCACCACCATCTCCCCCAAGACCACCAGTAGAGCCACGGGGACCCCAGGCTCACAACCCGCAACACCCACACCCAACAATCCACACACACCCTTCACCACTCACTCGGCTCCCACGGGCTCCGTTTCCACCACCGCCCACAGTACAGGTCCACCCACAGGAACATCCTTCAAGACCACCACCTCCTACCCCACTGCATCTCAATCCAAGACCACTCATTCCACTCATGTTCCCAATACGGCCACCGCCTCGGTCACTCCTACTTCTCACCGAGTGATCACCCCAACCCAACCAGAGACCCACTCTCCTCACGCCTCTACGGCCAGGCCAACTGGCAGCTCTCCTCCAACTACACACGTCCCAGTCACAGGCTCACAGCCCTCACCCACGACCCCACCAGGAACCATGACCACCACTGGAACCACCCTGGGCCCTCACTCTGTCAGCACCGCCAAAACCTCTACCTCCCTCGTGTCACACCCTTCTGCACCTGCCCACTCTGGGACCACATCCGCTCCACGCACCACCATCTCCCCCAAGACCACCAGTAGAGCCACGGGGACCCCAGGCTTACACACCGCCACGGCGACACCCAGCTGGCCACATACTGTGTTAACCTCTCATTCGGCCTCCACGGGTACCATGTTCACCACCTCACAGTCCACTTCTCTCACCTCAAAAGTTCCTTTGCCCAGCCTCATGTCATCTACTGTTGGGGTGACCGCCATCCCCAGTTCTCCAGCCACGAACCTCACCACCAGGCATCCTGGTCCCACTGGACTGCTGACCACTGTGTTCCTGACCAGCTCCATCACTGCACACAGAAGCTCCTCCTCCCCCACTGCGGGGTCCTCTGTCTCCTCTCTCCTCACAGGCATGCCCAGCTCCTCCAGTAAGTGATGTCTCCTCTGCCCACCTCCTGTCCTGGGCCCTGCTTCCTCCCACGTTGCCTCTCTCTTCTGCAGCACTCTGGTCCATCCCAGGGAGTCCCCACCTTCTCTTATCTCCTCACACTGCCCGAGGACCACAGGAGCTCCTCTGTTGGCTCGGGGACTGCGTCCCGCACTCTGTGCTCACTTCACACCTGGCATAACATTATTTTCGTGGTGGGCATGTCTGCTTCTTTCCCCCTCAAGACTTCACTTGTGCTTGGGCAGTCGGACAGCGCAGGATGCTGAGAGCCACTCTGCTCTGCCCTGTGTGCTCTGAGACTGTAGCTGTGGGTCTCAGCTCTGGTGCCCCACTGTGCCCTCAGTGTGTGGTTCACACCTCCCCCGCCACACGTCTCCCCGCCTCCACTCTTTCTGGCCTGTCCAGTGCCACATGTTCCCCCACCCCTGCGGTCTGTTCTCAACCCTCCTTGGTGGGTGCCAGCTCTCCCCTCACCCTCCCCAGGCTCCTCTCTCCCTCCTCCCCAGGTACCTCTCTGGCTCCTCCCTCCTCCCCAGACTCCTCCCTGGTTCCTCTCATGCTCCACCCTCCGTCCTCCCCAGGCTCCTCCCTGGCTCCTCTCAGGCTCCTCCCTCCCTCCTTCCCAGGCACCTCTCTGGCTCCTCCCTCCTCCCCAGGCTCCTCCCTGACTCCTCTCAGGCTCCTCCCTCCCCCTCCCCAGCTCCTTCAGGCTCCTTCCTCCCCACTCTCCAGGCTCCTCTCTCCCTGCTCCCCAGGCTCCTCCCCAGCAAACCCCGTTTGACCAGAATGAGCACCTGGCCTCCCCCACTGGTCCCCTTTCCCACCTCTAGTCCTGGACCTGGCTTGCTCATGCCCCATCCCTCCCTCTCAGGCCCTTCCCACAGTCCTGGCCTCCCTTTGAGGGGTCCCCCTGTCCTCAGCACCCTTCCACCGCTGCTCCCTGTGGAGCTCAGAGGAGGTTAGGGCTGGCAGGGATCCGAGGTGCAACTACTCCCAGCTTCCCCCACACTGCAGGGTAGGCCATGCCTCACCCCTGGTGACCACTAGGGCCGAGCTGGGACTAGCAGCAGGGCCCCTACACCCCCTGGTTTTCTGTCCAGCCCAAGCCTCAGCTCTGCAGCTGCCTTCAGCTGCCAGTCTGCCCTCCTGCACCCAGACCTGGGCACACCCTGTCCTCCTGGATGCCAATCGCCTCCCTGTTGGGTGTTCGCTCCATGACATCTGCTGCCCGGACCAGGCTCTCCTCACAAGCCCCAGACAGAACTGTTCAGTGACACATTTCTCCTGTGGGAAAAGGACTGGGCGCAGGCTGTCCACTGGGCAGGGACCCCAGGAAGCGGGGAGTCAGCCACAGTGAGAGATCAGGAGGGGAGGGCAGCTGGGGGCAGTGGGGACCATGGGGATACACCCAGAGTCCGGTCCCCGCCTGCCTTCTCATGCCCACCTCCAGCAGAGCAAGGGCAGGCAGGGCTGAGCCACAGGGAGGCCCTGCACAGGGGCAGAGCAGGGTAGACCATGCCGTCTTTGCTCAGTGCTCTCTTAGCTGTTGCACCCAAGCTCCACACTGGCCATTCCCAATGGCAGTGCTGCTCTGCCAGGTGCCAGAGGGCCCGAGGTAGCTTGCCAGCGCCGTGTGTACACCGGCTAGGATGCAGGCCAGAGCTCACAGGTCCACATGGGGCCCACAGACCCCTGCAGAGAGTCCCCATCTGGGGACACTGACATCCTCCTCTCATCCCTCCGCAGGTTCGGAGCCCAGCACAGACATACCTATGCCCACAGGTGGGTATGAGCTGGGAGATAGGTGGCGGGGGAAGCTGGGGACCAGCGTGGGACTCTTCTCGCCTCTGAGAAAGCCCTTGACCCCAGGGGAGAACAGCAGGCTTTGTTCCCCGTGAAGTCTGAGATCAGTGGGGCTAGACAAAGGGAGATGACCTGGGTGGGGGCTCAGGGAAAGTGCTGACAGCCCCCCGGGATCCAGTCTCATCTGAGTGGCTGTGCAGCGGTGTCCTGGCCCCTCCTGGCTCCACTGGGCCGGCATTACTCCCCATCCCACACAGAAAGGGCTTGAGGAACCCGAGGCCCAGAGCCCCACAGGGACACCGTCCTACCCGCTGGAGGGTCAGGTGCAGAGCCTGAGGCTGCACCCGCCTGTCATTACACCCTGGGGCTGGTGCCTCACTGCCTGCCTCTCGGCTTTCAGAGGTCTGCAGCGTGAGGGAGTTTCAGGAGGAGGTCACTTACCAGGGGTGCACGGCCAATGTGACAGTGACCCGCTGCGTGGGCGTCTGCGCCTCCTCCACCAGGTGAGCTGTCGGGCTGGGCAGCCTCCATCCATTGTCGGGCTCCGAGCTCGGACCCTGCCTTGCCCGACAGAGACTCCAAATGGGGGTCTGGCAGGTCCAGCTGTGAGCTCCAGCCCCGCCTCAGCTCTGCCTGCAGCTGACCCCCTGACAGCTGGGGAGGTCAGCCACAGAGGCCACGCCCTGAGGACCCCGCCTGGGTCTGCCCTTCTCTGGGGTGACTGGAGAGGAATGCCATCCCCCACGAGGCCATGGCCCTGACCCACGCACCCTGCGGTGAATTCTTTACAGCTTCAACACGTACACCAAGCAAGTGGACACCCAGTGCAGCTGCTGCCACCCCGTTGGCTCCCACGAGAAGCAGCTGGTACTGCCCTGCCCAGACCCTGGGGCGCCGGGCCAACAGCTGGTGCTCACCCTGCATGTGTTCAGACGCTGCATGTGCGGACCCTGGCGCTGCAAAGACTAGGGCAGGCACACACACACCCCGTGAGAGGCTGAAGCAATGCCCCCCAGGCCCCCCCCCCACTTGCTGTGCCCAGCGGCCCCTTTCCAGGCATGGCCTGGAAGAGCCCTGGGGCGCAGCTCACCCAGGCACCTGCAGGAAGGGTCCTACAGATCCTGGCCCAACCCAACAGGCTGCAGCAAACTGCTGGCCTCCTGCCCACACAAGCCTTTCAGGCCACGCCCACCAATCATCCACACAGCCTCCCAGCCCCACCCAACTAGACCTGGGGCCCACCTGAGGAAGGCTGCTCCAGAGGGGTGCCAGGGGAGAGGGGGTGCCTGAGGAGAGAAGCTAAGCATTTGGGGAGTGAGGGCAAGAGGAAAGTGGACACAGGCACCGCCAGCATGGACACCTGCCCACGGACCCAGCCCCCCCTGGGGAGGGTGTCCCAGCACCGTGCTCAGGGAGCCTGTGAACGGGTCACAAATAAACTGCACTGGACAAGGCACTGAGGCTGCCCGCAGCTCTGCGTGTGCTCTCCCAGCCCGCGTGTCCTCTCCCAGCCCGTGTGCATCCAGGGCACTGAGGCTGCCCGCAGCTCTGCCTGTCCTCTCCCAGCCCGCGTGTCCTCTCCCAGCCCGTGTGCATCCAGGGCACTGAGGCTGCCCGCAGCTCTGCCTGTCCTCTCCCAGCCCGCGTGTCCTCTCCCAGCCCGTGTGTCCTCTCCCAGCCCGTGTGCATCCAGGGCACTAAGGCTGCCCACAGCTCTGCCTGTCCTCTCCCAGCCCGCGTGTCCTCTCCCAGCCCGTGTGTCCTCTCCCAGCCCGTGTGCATCCAGGGCACTAAGGCTGCCCACAGCTCTGCCTGTCCTCTCCCAGCCCGCGTGCATCCGCGAGCCCCGAGCATGCCTGCCCCACTCCACTGGGCCAGCATCAGGCCAGGACCCCCTCCCCATCAGCCCTCGCCCTGCCCAGGCCACCTCCAGGGTGGCTCCCTCACTCAGGACTCCTGAGAGGCCCTCTATTCTGTGGGACCCTGCTCCTAGTCTGTGGTTGGGGTGACCCCCTCCTGTGAGCTCTGTGGGCTCAATCCCCAGGAAGGAACCCCTGGTCCCACTTGTCCCTTAGACCCATGGCCTCCAGGAGGCAGACCGCCCCCACACACTGCACAGTGGAGAGCCGAGGCCAGGTGGAGGCCCAGCAGGAGGGTCCCACAGGCTCAACCACACCCTGAACCAACACGTACAGCAAAAGGCACGTCACCTCCAACTCCCCTAAGCTTCTCCCCATGGCCAGGCAATTATGCTCTGGGGGACGGCCCCACCCAGAGCAGGCCCCCTGCCGGTGTCATCAGGTCGATGGCCAGCACGGCCTACACAGTGGGCCTCGAGCAGCAGGCAGGGTGCTTCCACCCCAGGGACGACCCGCACGCTCCGGCCGCCGTCCCATCCCCCCAGGGACGACGCACACACTCCCGCCACTGTCCCGTCCCCCCAGGCACGACCCTTATATTCCGGTCACTGTCTTGGCACTGACTCTCCCTCAGGAAGAAACATACTTCAGGACGGCTTGCCCCTAGAGTGGCACTCATACAGGGACACAGCTCCAGAGAGGGTACAGATGGACAACGGGGACCCTGGCCACGCCAGTGCCCACAGGGCAGTGCCCGACACCACGCACTGCCCAGCAGCTTAAATGAAAGCACAGGGAGGGCCACTCACTGCACAGCCAGTGCTAAGGGCCACTTGGGTCTAGCCGAGGATCCCAAGGACCCCGAGGGGCACACAGGTGCTGGTTGTTCAGGTCACTGCGTGTCCAGAGCATGCACCACAGGGGCTACACAGACAACATGTGTCCACAGTGTGGGGGGACCCCAGTACCCAGATGGCGTCTCCTGAATCCGCCCCAGCCCAGGACCTGCACCGCAGCACAGACCCCCATGGGGCTGAGGCACATGTCTGGGGTGCCCAGCACTTGCTGGGAAACCAGCAGAACCAACGGAGCCCGGGCTCCTCCTCGGCCCTCGAGTATGATGACAGACCCACCTGGCAGCCTGGGCCGCCAGCCCACTAGCAGAACAGAGGCCTTGGCTCGGCTCTGCCCAGGTCGGCCATCTCGGGGTGCAGACGTGCAGCCTGGTGGCCAAGGCGAGGTGACAACCATGAGAGCCGAGCAACGAGAGCGGCACGCGGAGGAGCTCCCATCCACCCTGGCAGGCTCTCCGCTCGCTGACCCCCTGCACCCGTGCCAGCCAGTCTGCAGTAGGGGCTGCGACGGTGACCCACGGACAACCGCACCGGCAGCTTACGGCCACCAGCAGGGAAAAGACCGGCTCGCCTTCCAGAATCTTCTCTGCTGGTCATGTCTAGCCCTCCGATCGCAGGTGGAAACCTGCCCCGGCCACTGTGGCGGGACCCAAAGGCGGTGCAGCGAGCCAACGCCCTCTGGAGTGCAGTCACCACACTGCGCCACCCTGAGAACCAGCCGGGAGAAAGCAGCTCACCGCCAGGACGCAGGGTGTGGAGGGCATGAAACAGATGCTCCTGCCGCCGGGAACCGTCCCCAGAGAACGGAGCTCCATGCTGCAGCCCATGCGCTTCGTGCTCAGGCCCCGGGCCCCGACGACGGGCTCGGCCACATGGGACCTGCCGTGCACCTCCTGCCCTGGAGGCGCCCCCCAAAATGGACACATGGCCTCGTTAAGGTTGAGCCCCCACGACGAAACGCCACTTGTCTCCGAGAAGCAGAGATGCACGAGCAGCCACACAGCAGTGACATTTGATAAAGTTCCAGAAACTGTCCACTTCCATTCAAACTTCTAATTTCCCTTTAATTTGTAGGTTTAACCATAGAACTGTCTTGATTTCTATAAAGACGGATCCCAGGATCACGCTCCCTCCTGACCTGGCAGGCCAGCTGCAGTCCAGGCTTAGCCTTTTTTCTCACACTGCGTGCTTGCGCTCCCGCCCACCCAAGGGACGAGGCGAGGGAGGCTGGAGGGCCCTGCGCTGTGCGCGCTCACGGGTGCTTGTGTGCGGCACGGTGTGCAGACAGTGGCAGAGGCAGAGACGCAGGCCCAGGAGCCTGGCCTGTCCCACAGGACTAAAACTGCTCTGACAGCAGCGCGCACAGTCTCTGGGACACGGTCTCCTTACTCGTCCGCAGCGTGAGCCGGTACATCTGAAACAGACAACAGCAGGTCAGGGGCTCGAGGCCCTGCCCAGCCCCTCCCCGAGCGCCCACTGCTCGACAGGCCCGAGGCTGGAAGGAGTCTGACGGTGGCACGTGCCGTGGAGCCGCTGCGGGCGGAGGGCCAGGCCCAACCCTCTGGAGAGCTGCAGGCAGCCACCTGTGGAGCCCCACTCCCACACTGCACCGTCCCACCGGATGAGGGAAACAGACGCCGGCACCAAGGCCCGTCCAGGGGTGCCTACAGCAGCCTGCCCAGAACGCCCACCAGGACAGCCACGAGTCCGTCAGCAGGAGGGCCGGGTCAACCCACTGGGCAGAGGAGTGCCCACGGCCGCCAGAGGGGAGGTCGGAGCTGGCAGCGAGGGCACCAGGGAGCTTTCTGGGGCAGTGGGAAGTCGTGTGTGCAGAGGCGGTGGGGTTGGCCGGTGCACACATCTGCCAGGACTCACGGTCCCCACACTAGGACTGTGGCTCCCTGTGGGCACCCACACAACAAGACAGCTCAGTGCAGGCAGCCGCCTCCTCCTGACCTGGGCCTGGAGGTTCGGCTCCAAGCGCAGCAAGCACCCGATCTGGGTGGTTCTGGTGTGGATGATACCAGCTCCTACAAAATTGGCAGGATTCGGGTCGACCTCTTCAAGGAGTGCAGAACCAAACCCGATGATCTGTGCAAAGGAAAAGGGAGTGTTGGGACACTGGTGGTGGCTGAGGGGGGCCACAGGGCGACGCGGGACGCCATGAACAAGGCCATCACCTTGGCTTTGGTGATTTCTGTGTCCATCGGATGCTTTGCCTTGAAAATGCTCTGCACTTCCTGCTGGGGACTGCGAGACACAAAGACCAGCACCAGGCCCTCAGCAGAGCTGGGACCACCGCCCGGCCTCCCCACACCCACACCCACACCCACAGCCACACCCACAGCACCCAGCTCACCTGCTCAGCTGCTTCCAGCGCTGAAAGAAGTCCTGAGAAGCCATTTCTGTGGGCTGGAAAAACTTGTTGAGGGTGATGGGCAACTTGACAGACACATTCTGGAAGGTGCCCCCATACCTGCAGGACAGAGATGTGCTGAAGACCACAGGCTGCAGGGGAGCCGGGGAGCCAGACCCCACCGCAGGCAAACCGCCCAGCCTCAGGCAAGGGGTGAGATCAAAGGTGGGGTTCCCGCCTCATCGATGCAGCCACCTGCCCGAGGGGCGGTCCTGCCCACGAGGCAGCTCAGTCTGTGTCGGCACGCACCATCACTGAGGGCCCACGCCACACGTGCCCGCCCCTGGGCACCTGTCTGTGGGCACACGCCTCTGGCAGAGCGCTGCGGGGTGATCACACCCCCAGGACCAGCCTCAGGCAGGACACCCCAATCTCAGGACAGCTACCATCCCTTCACTTTCCCCATAGTCCCTGTCCCACAACTCCAAGTTAGTTTAAATTATGTCAGGCTTTTTTCTTTTTTTCATGAAAAGAGTTTGTCTACAGAATGCAATAAAAATGTGCATATTTCCCTAAATTCTACACAGTATATGATTCCAGTTCTCTGTGTATCTAATGTTTGAAAACATGCTTTTCCAAAAATGTAACCTTACAAACACCCAACAGGGAACTGACTGGTCAACCATGTACACTCTATTGTAGTTGTTGAAAAATAACAATAATAAAGCAGCAGCACCACCAAAATAATCGTTTTTTAAAAAACGATCAAGCCCGGCCAGTGTGGCTCGCTGGTTGAGCGTCGACCCATGCACCAAGAGGTCGCCAGTTCGATTCTCCGTCAGGGCACATGCCCAGGTTGTGGGCCTGATCCCCAGTGGGGGGCATGCCAGAGGCGGCCAATCGATGTTCTCTCTCATCCATGTTTCTATCTCTCTCTCCCTCTCCCTTCCTCTCTAACATCAATAAAGGGGGGGGGGGTTAAAAACCATCAAAACAGTGTGTCTGCCCCGAGTACAACTGCAAAAACACATGCAGCAGACGAGGTCTGGAGGGATCATCACCCTGCAGCTGACTTCCGGAGCAGCAGGCCAAGCAGCGCACGCAGGACCTGCTGCCCCCAGTCCTACGGGGCAGGCCCCTTGGTTTCTCTGCTCGAAAGCACTGGGCCTTGGGGAGATGACACGCCAACAGGAACCATGCCGGCCTCACAGAATCTGGGCTCCCCCCACCCTGTCCTGTAGCTGGTGCTGCAGTGAGGCCAACGGCAGCCCCCAGGACATAGCTGCATGCAGGCCCAGCCTCTCAAGCTCCAGGCTGGAGCCGGGGTTAAGGTGCCACGGCCTGGATACGCACCTGAACTGAATGTTGAGGACGGGAGCCTCGGTGAAGTCCGACACGCACTCGATGTTGACGACCTGCTGCACCTGTGCGCCCCCGTCCACCGTCGGGTCCACGGGCTTGGTCTGCAGGCTCAGGTGTGTGCGTGTCAAGGAGGCCATTTCAACACGGGGCAGTGGGTCTGAGCCAAGCCAGCCCTGTGGTCCCCCAGGCCCAGGGAGCCCAGAGATAAGAGATGTTCTGGAAGGGGCTCAGGGGAGTGGTGCTCAGGCTGCTGACCTTGGACGAAACCTTTGATACAGTTGAGCCTACGTACAAGTATTTTTAATGACTATTCTGAAACACAGCTTTAACAGGCTACATTCAAAGCATACTTGTCTCAAGATAAAAGTGGACACGGCCTGCGTGAGAAGGTTTCAGGGCAGGCCGCGCCCTCCTCTGCCCAGCCTGGGAGGGAGGAACAGGGACGCCGTGGGCACTGGCTGGGAGCATTCTCATCACACACAGACACTGATTAGCAACGAGCCTCCTATCTGCACAGTCGCTACAGCAGACACCAGCTCACCCTACGAGTGCTGCTCACTCTGCTTCGGGCCACTGCTGCCTTTGGGAGACCCGCAGAGGACACCAGAGCTCTGAGGGACTGGCAATGTCACAGGAGAGCGAAGCAGGCGGAAGGGACTCCAAGGAGCCATCGAGCAGGAGCAGACGCCTGCCTGCTGGTGCAAACAGCGCTGGAGGCGACTGCACCTGGGAACACCCTCTGTTCTGGTTTTTAAAACCTTCCTCGAAGCCCTGCTCCAAACCCCAAAGGGCTGCTGTCAGGGGCACGGGGCAGACAGAACCAAGGATATTGGCCTGAAGGTCGTCCGAGCAGATTAGTGTTGGAGTGAAGTTTAAGAACTGCGTGGAGGTCTTATTCCCATAGAATATGAACATGCGACCTGGAAGGAAACAGCTGGTCTCACACATGTGCCACGCAGACCCCGAGGGCCACCAGGGAGACAAGAGCCCACCCTGGCTGAGTCTCGGCCAAGCGCTGCGTCTGTCCCGCATCAGTGCCGCCAGAGCTGCCCCGCCCTGCAGGAACCGGGTGCTGCCCTAGCAGGTGTCCTAGCCCCACGGGTGCCTGTGGACTCCATGGCGGGCATTAGCACGCTGCCGCGTCTCGGCTGTTTGCATCGGGACAGAGCTCATGCAGATCTCTGCGCATTTCGTTCCCTCCAAGTTCAGCACGGGAAGGGACCCTCCACCACCCTGAAGGAGACACAGCTCAGCACCACTCCTCCCGCAACGTAAAAATCCACCACCCGAAGCCGGGCAGCGCCCGAGGCCGTGTCACACCTGAATCGAAGAAAGACCAAACCGTCACAGTCCATTGGCAATTCGGGGCAGCGACTAAGTCCTCACAGCACCCGAGACGCCGAGACGCCGGGAGGGCGGATGCTGCTCTCTCCTCAGCTCTGACTGGTCTATCACCTTAACCACGGACCTATCACCTTAACCGCAGCTCAGGAGCACTGAGCACGCTCACACCGGTGTGCAGCCGACACCACTGTCCTCTCCAGACTTTCCATCCTCCCAAACTGACACTGTCCCCATTAAACACGAACTACCCCTCCCCCAACCCAGCACCCACCACCTGCTTTCTGTCTCTGAACCTGACTGCTCTAGGGACCTTGTCTGAGTGGGATCACAGTGTCTGTCCTGTGTCTGCTCATCACTCAGCAGTGTCCTCACGGTCCGTCCACGTTGTGGCAGGGTCAGAACTTCCTCCCTCTTTGAGGCTGTGATATTCCATGTGGACGGACCATGTTCTGTGTGTCCGTCCTCCGTCCGCAGACACTTAGGCTGCCCCCGTGTTTTAGCCGCTGTGAGGACTGCCACTGGGCGCGTGGGCACAAACAGCTTTTCACGACCCTGCTTTCACATCTGGGGGGACGTGCCCAGAAGTGGAATTGCTGGGTCACAGTAATTCTGCTTAATTTTTTTCTTTCTTTGTTTCTTCCTTTAAATCCTCACCCGAGGATATGTTTATTGATTTCAGAGAGAGGAAGGGGGAGAGAGAGAAACATCAATCTGTTGCCTCCCAAACACACCCCAATGGGGGTAGGTACGAGCCCTGACCGGGAACCGAACCCCAACGTTGTTTTTGGTGTACGAGAAGACGTTTCAACCAGCTGAGCCACCCAGCCGGGCGATCCTGTTTCACCCTGGAGGACCTCCTGCCCAGCCACAGCCCGTGCTCCCGGTGCGGCCCGGCCCCTCCGTGTCCTGCCGACACTCGTTTTCTTCCAACAGGAGCCGCTCCGACAGGCTCCCCTGGGTTTTGGTCTGCATTCCTCTGATGACTACACGTGAAGCATCTTTTCACATGCTTTGGCCACCTGTGGGTCTTCCTCAGAGACAGGACAAGTCCTCTGCCCACTGTCTAATTAGCTGCGGGACTTTCCATTACTGCATTGAAGTGCTCTCTATATCCTGGAACCTAAAGCCTTATCAGATGTATGATCTGGAAATATTTCCTCCCCATCGTTTCTTTTTTTTTTAATCCTCACCCAAGGATATTTTTCCTTTATCATCAGAGAGAGAGGGAGAGGGAGGGAGGAAGGGAGAGACACACACATTCAACTGGTTGCCTCCCACACAACCCCGACCAGGGCCGGGGACCAAACCTCAAGCGAGGTACATGCCTTTGACCGGAATTGAACCCGCGATTCTCTGGTCCACGAGCCAATGCTCTAACCGCTGAGCCAAACCAACCAGGGCTCCCCATAATTTCTAAGAGAATTTTCAGTAAATAATTAAAACACATACCTAAATTCTGCCGAAATTCAGACTTAAGTCCAATTTGAAGCAGCTGGTTTTCAAACAGCACACCGTTATTTTTACAGACAAACCTAGGGGAGAGGGGGCAGCATGTGAGTCACTCCCAGGCACCCCTGGAAATACAAGATCTGCCCTTAAAAAGGGTTTGATGAGCACTGAGCCAGGAAGACCCCCAGGAACACGAGGGAGGGGAAGTGGAAGAATATCCCAGGAACACGCGAAGAGCGCCCGCCGGGAACACGCGAAGAGCGCCCGCCGGGAACACCCCGAAGAGCGCCCGCCGGGAAGAGCGCCCGCCGGGAACACGCGAAGAGCGCCCGCCGGGAACACCCCGAAGAGCGCCCGCCGGGAAGAGCGCCCGCCGGGAACACGCGAAGAGCGCCCGCCGGGAACACGCGAAGAGCGCCCGCCGGGAACACCCCGAAGAGCGCCCGCCGGGAACACCCCGAAGAGCGCCCGCCGGGAAGAGCGCCCGCCGGGAACACGCGAAGAGCGCCCGCCGGGAACACGCGAAGAGCGCCCGCCGGGAACACCCCGAAGAGCGCCCGCCGGGAACACCCCGAAGAGCGCCCGCCGGGAACACCCCAAAGAGCGCCCGCCGGGAACACGCAAAGAGCGCCCGCCGGGAACACCCCAAAGAGCGCCCGCCGGGAACACCCCGAAGAGCGCCCGCCGGGAACACCGCGAAGAGCGCCCGCCGGGAACACCCCGAAGGGCGCCCCCCGGGAAGAGCGCCCGCTGGGAACACCCCGAAGAGCGCCCGCCGGGAACACCCCGAAGAGCGCCCGCCGGGAACACGCGAAGAGCGCCCGCCGGGAACACCCCAAAGAGCGCCCACCAGGAACACCCCGAAGAGCGCCCGCCGGGAACACCCCGAAGAGCGCCCGCCGGGAACACCCCGAAGAGCGCCCACCAGGAACACCCCGAAGAGCGCCCCCCGGGAAGAGCGCCCGCCGGGAACACCGCGAAGAGCGCCCGCCAGAGGCGGAGAGGGAGCAGACAGCAGGGACCTGGCGGGGACTGCCCCCTGCCTGTCTCTCTGCTGGTCAGCAATTCCCAGCTGCTCCGGCCAGCAGGTCCCGGCACCCAGGCAAACACACACTTGAGGGTGGACCCCAGGCTCTCCCGTCAGACAGCCGGCACCGACCTCAATCAAGGGACGACCATCAGCACTCCCACGGCATGCTGTGAGAACACTTGGGCAGCACCCCACTCCACAACACGGCCCGCCCCTCCCCTCCCCCTCCTCAGCGCAGGGTTACTTTGCACTGCACAGGGTCCAGGGCTGCGCTCACTACTACATGGTATCTGCACTACACAGAATTGGAAGGAAATAAAACACGTGTGTGTTAGTTTTCACTTGCACTTGTCTCAGAGGAGCTTAAGGGCCTCTAACATAAATCACAATCATAGTGAATTGAGACCTAAAGAAAGGGGAAGAGGGAGCTGGGCAGGTCCCCCAAAATCAGCACGAAGGCAGCAGGAGCCACCGTCCTCCCTGCCTGGGGTTGGCAGGTGGAGAAAGTGTGGTTCAGGAGGCAATGGGGCCACAGGCAGCGCCCATGGGACTGGGCCGTGCTCCACGCACACCATGGCAGCAGCCCCCACACCTCACAGTCCCCAAGTGCACTCGTGTGCTGGCCTCCCCTCACCCTGTAGGGCCCGCCCTCCAAGGTGGCATCGCTGGGCAGCTCCGCTCACACCTGGAGCTCCCAGGCCACAGCCCGAGGCCGCTGCTCCGCCCACACCTGGAGCTCCCAGGCCACAGCCCGAGGCCGCTGCTCCGCTCACACCTGGAGCTCCCAGGCCACAGCCCGAGGCCGCTGCTCCACTCACACCTGGAGCTCCCAGGCCACAGCCTGAGGCCGCTGCTCCTCTCACACCTGGAGCTCCCAGGCCACAGCCTGAGGCCGCTGCTCCACTCACACCTGGAGCTCCCAGGCCACAGCCCGAGGCCGCTGCTCCACTCACACCTGGAGCTCCCAGGCCAAAGCCCGGGGCCGCTGCTCCGCTCACACCAGGAGCTCCCAGGCCACAGCCCGAGGCCACTGCTCCGCTCCCACATGGAGCTCCCAGGCCACAGCCCGGGGCCACTGCTCTGCTCACACCTGGAGCTCCCAGGCCACAGCCCGGGGCCGCTGCTCCGCTCACACCTGGAGCTCCCAGGCCACAGCCCGGGGCCGCTGCTCCGCTCACACCTGGAGCTCCCAGGCCACAGCCCGGGGCCGCTGCTCCGCTCACACCTGGAGCTCCCAGGCCACAGCCTGGGGCCGCTGCTCCGCTCACACCTGGCTCCCGTCCCACCCGTGCAGACACACGGCCAGCAGCACACACAGGGGCTGGTGGGGACTAAGCCACCAGAAAACGACAATTTTCTCAAGGAGATGGGAAGGGTGTCCACTGAGTGACTAAGTGACAGAAGTAGCCCAACTGTCAACATCTGGTTCTTTTTTTTAATCCTCACCCGAGGATGTTTTTCCATTTATCTTCAGATACAGCATGAGGGGGAGAGAGAGAGAGAAACATCAATGTGAGAGAGACATATCAACTGGTTGCCTCCTGCACGAGCCCAACCAGGGCCGGGGACGAACCACAACCGAGGTACGTGCCCTTGACGGGAATCGAACCCGCAACTCATTGGTCCGCGGGCCAACACTCTAACCGCTGAGCCAAACCGGCCAGGGCAATGTCTGGTTCTTTTACAGGGTCATCTCAACCAGAAGATGACCCTGTGGAATTTTTGGACTGATGCAGACCACTGTGGAAGGCCTGGGAGTGCAAATGTCCCCACACCAGGAGCAGTGAGGGGTGTGGGCAGTGTGTGCCCCAAGCACTCAGCACCCCCCACACACCAAATTCACACCAGCTACCCCGTCAGTCTGTGCAGCCACAGAAAGGCCCAGCCAGCCCAGGTCCCTGGTCGCTGGAGCACCTGGACCTGGGCACCGCCCCTGCCCTCTGCCCTCCAACAGGCGCCCGAGTGGCCCAAAGAGCTTCAGCAGCCGCCCGGCCTGAGCCCAGCAACGGCGAAGCTCCCAAGGGCCTGCAGAGCGGAAAGGCAGGAGCGCTGGAGGAAGCCGCTGTCCGGACACTGCCCAGACCGACGTCCAGCTGGGAGCCCAGCACGAGGGGCCCTGCGCCCAGGGTCTGTGGAGCTTCTCAGGCTCCAGCCCAGCGGCTCTGAGCCCATGTCAGCCAGGGACGGCACCTGGCTGGCCCCAAACCCACCTTCCCGCGGCCACCGCTGACCAGCTGCGCGAAGCAGAGCCACGTGCAGCAGACACAGGGAGACGGGACAAACTACGGGCCACAGAGCTCTGCTCTCACCGGTCACACTGAGGACGAGGAGCCACTCCCAAAGACTCTCCTCTGCAGGGACAGCCTGGCACTACTCTCCATGGAGGACAGAGCGCAAGTAGGGAAGAGGTGCAAAACCCACACACCAAACTAAAGGGGGGACACCAAGCTAGGAAGGGCAGGGGCCGCGGCGTGGTGCAGGGCCGGCGCACAGACACCTCGAGCAAAGTCACAGGACGTGACGAGGACGGGGCTGGAAGCAGGAGGAGGACGCCGCGGACGCAGACTTTATGGGATGAAGCAACGACTGTGCAGCTGAAGAACGTCACTTAAGTGGCTGGGGCCCAGAAGGCAGACACAGAGAAGGGCCAAGTTGGCAGGGAGGGAGAACGGAGCTGCAGGGAGGTAGGCGCTCGGGCAGAGCAGAGCTGAGCACCCGGGAACATCAGCCCACTGGCAGCAGCCCTGTGGCCTGTGCGCCTGATGCCCTGCTCTTCCTGCCAGGTGCTCTCTTCAGTGCAAGATGACAGTCCGCCGGGGACGAGGTGCTCACAGAGCCAACCCACCCAGCACCGCAGGCCCCTCATCCCTGCCTGCGAGGGACCTGGGAAGAAAGGACCCGTCCACTCCACCCAGCTGACCAGGGGCCCGGGTCAGGGGTCGGGGGCAGACCGGGTCCATCTTCGGGAAGCAGGAGATCAACTACCTGGCAAAGTTGTCCTCAGAGCCGGGAGCAAGAGGCGCGACCGCAGAAGGCGAGTCCGAGAACACGTCCACGAGCAGCCCGCCGGCGGAGGGTGGGGGGCCTGTGGGCGCGGGGGGCGCAGCCCCCAGACACAGGAGGTCTGCCGATGGAGAAGGCGTGGACTGGAAAACAGGGAAGAAAAATGTCAGTGCCCACGTCTCTCCCACGGCTGCCGGGCTGCGTGGTGCCGGTCGGGGTGAGGCCACAGCACCTCCGGGACACGACCGCACCACCGTCGGGCCTGAGGGTCAGCAATCCCAGAGGAGCCACGGTCTCACACGACAGAGACAACCACCTCTTCTCACAAATGTTATCTGAATGGAAATAACTTCTGAGAAAAGTGTGTCATGAAAGAGACTGAACAGGAACATCTGGTCTAAGGAATGAGACGGTGCACACGGCTGTCGACTGAAGAGGTGAAGAGTGGCCGTCACTGCGAGGCACCCCTCGGAGTAGCCGCTGTTAGTGCTCGTTGTCTTATGGAGAAAAGTACATTAGAAGCCTTCAGAAGAACCTTATTAAAAAAAAAAAAAACATTTTTTCTTTATTAATTTTAGAGAGAGAGGAAGAGAGATAGAAACATCGATGAGAGAGAACATCGACTGGCCGCCTCCTGCATGCCCCCCACTGGGGTTTGGCCCACAACCTGGGCATGTGCCCTGACCGGGAATCAAACCAGCGACCTCTTGGTGCATGGGTCGACACTCAACCACTGAGCCACACCAGCCAGGCCAGAACAACCATTTTTTAAAATAATATTAAGCCCGGCCAGTGTAGCTCAGTGAATTGAGCATCGTCCCATGGACTGAGAGGTCCCAGTTCGATTCCCGGTCAGGGCACATGCCTGCGTTGTGGGCCCGATCCCCAGTGGGGGGCGTGCAGGAGGTGGCCAATCCATGTTCTCTCTCATCGATGTTTCTATCTCTCTCTCCCTTCCTCTCGCTCTAAAAAAAAAAAAAAAAAAAATCAATGAAACATTTAAAAAATAATAATAATAATAATTGCCTTTGAACATGGCACAGACAGAACAAAGCGGCTCTGAGCTCACCCACACTGATGCCACGGGACACACAGGAGGCTCTCCTGATGCTCACTCCCATGAGTAGCACCGGCCCCACTGCTGAAGCTCACCCCAGGACCCTGCACCACTGGGTCCACCTGCCACATGTGTGGGGTTCTGATGATCACTGGGACCACATCACAGGTAAGAGCCAGGGACGTGAGTCACTCTGTCCTGGAACCCCACCTTGCCTGACCAGAATGTTTCACTGGGCCCTCCAAGAGGTAAAGTCAGCTGACGACGATCTGGGGCCACACTCTGATGCGTTTCCCATTGGGACAGAGCCCTGCGCTCCAGCCCTGCACGCCCCCCCCCCCACGGTGAGTCTCCCCTCAGACACAGCAGGTCTGTGCAGGGCAGGGCTGCTGTCTCACCAAGCCTGGCCTGGTGGAGCGCAAACACCAGCTCATAAACAAACACGCGTGGGAACGACCTCCAGAAACCACATCACTTCAGAACCCAATCTACACATCTCTGGCAGTAGGAAGACCTTCTTGACCTCTTCACAAGCAGTGTCAGCAGCCTGAGAGGGACAGCCCTGAGCTGCCTTCAGGCTCCAGTTCACTCCATGCCCAAGGGACAAGGTCAAAGGCACGGGTTTGAAAAGAACACCCCAATGAAGGGATGATAAGCACTGGGAGACAAAGCACACATTTATCATTCACTCCAAAACCAGTTCACCCTGAAACTCAAACTTCCCGGGCCACAGAGCAGGCCTCAGCAGGAGACACACAGGGGCCGGCCCACAGGGGTGCCTCTGGAGAGAAGGCAGCAGGCCCAGGTGAGAGGCTGGCAGCGGGGTCTGAGGGGCGGGACAGTTTGCAGGCCCACAGCCCAGAGCACCAGGGCTCGGACAGGAGCACGCTGCTCACAAGCTCAGCACAGCACACACCGCCTCCGAAGCGCGTCCTCACCACGGCCACCTGGCACGGGTGGGTGGCATTATTCCCATCATGGGACCAGCGTCTGGCGAGGATACAGCTCTCTAGGCTTCCTTCCATCTGGGCAAGCAGAAAGCCTAAGGTCCAGGGGAACCGGTCGCTGCCAAGGGGTCCGCCATGGGACCAGGCTGCTGTGCCTGCTCCCTGGGAGCTCCCAGCCAGTTGGGGACAGCATGGAAACATACAGCTCTCAGCAGGACATCCCCACTGGCCAACATCAGGGACACAGTCCCGTGCACACGTGAGCATCCCACTGCGTGCCGCACAGCAGGGAACGTGCTCCAGCCAAGCCACACCTGGGAACCCCAAGAACGGCGAGCTGGGTCCACCTCGACCGGTAAAGAGCAGCCAGACAGGCCTCCCACATGAGGCAATCCCGCCAAAGAGGCGCGTGACGACGTTTCCTAAGATGGGGTCAAGATGGGGAGGGCTGGCAGCAGAGCGGGAGCCCAGACAGCGCCACTGGGTCTAGAAGACAGTCAGGGGCACGTCTGGGGTCCCAGGTGCAGCACCGGAGAAGGCCTTGGGCTTGGGGCCACCACCAGGCTCTGGGCACACACTTCTCTATTCAACAAAAACTTCTCCCCAGCAGACAAATGCTCTGCTGGCCCCGAATCTCAGGACCGGGCAGCACAGGAGCTCGGACAGGGTGCTGGCGTCAGGGAGGGACCCACCGTGGCGCTGGCTGGGGCTGGCTCCGGGCCCCCGTTGACATCGGCGCCCCGCTCTCGCTTGCCCTCCTCCAGGCCCGTCACTGTGCCCGGGCCCTTCTTCTTCTTGAGCTTGGCTAGGATGGACGACTCTCGCTCCGGGAACGGGGGCATCTCCTCCAAGACAGTGGCCTGTGAGGGAGGAGCCAGGTCAGCACGGCTGCGGGCTGCTGGGGGGGGGGGGCACCGAGGCCTACGCACCAGGATGTCGGTGCTGGCGACCGTGCTCAGCCGCAGGTACTCCACGGCCCGCTGCTGCAGCTCCACGTCGGCGTTCTTCAGCTGGCTGTCGCTGCGCAGCACGTCCTGGATGGTGGGCTTCACCTCCGGGAACAGGTTCACGAACTTGATGTAGGTGGACAGCAGCAGGGCCCGGGTGGGGACGCTGCACAGGTGGAACTTGGAGTGCAGCAGGTTGAACTGGACCAGCGGGCTATGACGGGAAGGAGAGCGGACAGGTGGGAGCCTGAGCCGAGGGCGCCCAGCAGGGACAGAGCCGCTCCGTCAGGGACCGCTTCCTGGCGCAGGGCCCACAGGCCCACACTTGCACTTTCAACCAGGACCCTGCTCTCTGTGCAGCTCGCAGGACACAGAGCCGGCAAGCCAGAGCGCAGGTGGTCTTGCTCTTGGCTGTCCCCCAGCCAGGTCAGACCATCAGCGTGAGAACCGGCAGGCACAGCCCCACATAAGAGCCACATGCTCCCTGACTCCCCAGGGGCACCTCACCTGGATCTTGGGTCCCCAGCTATCAGGTTCCCGAACTCGCCCAGGATGTAGCCGCCCACTTTGACCAGGTTCTCGTGGCATGCAGGGGCCTGCAGCGCCTGTGAGACAGCGAGCAGCAGGATGGTCAAGGAAGGAGGCAGGTGTGGGGATGTGCCAGAGTGGGAGGCCCTCCTTCCTCCTGCCCTCCTGCCCTCCTGCCCTCCTGCCCCAGCAGCAGAGGTGCAGCAGCAGACAGGCCCTAGAGGCAGAGGCGTGCCCAATCCCGCCCATGACGAGAGCCAAGCTCCCCAAAGCTGAAGTTCAGGCCCCAGGCAAGGGACAGTGCCCCTCAGCATCCTCCCAGGGCCCCGCAGGCTCTCACGCACAGGGAGGCAAGTCCAAGGAACCAGCCCTGGGCACTGTGCTCAGCTGGCCTCTCCAGAGTTGAGAGTGTCCCACCCACGGTTGGTAATGCGCAGATTGGGGTGAGGAGGAGCTGAGAGTACAGTAGAAGGGTTAGCAGGACAAGAGCTGGACCCTCCAGAGACAGGAAGCAGGACGGAGGGGAGGTCGCCGCACCCCAGGACCACACCTCCCCGGGGCCAGCGGGGTACCTCGAACACCGTCTTGGCGGCGTAGCCCTGCACGTCGTCCCGGTTGATGACGATCTGAATGACGCGGTACCACACCTCTTCGCTCACATAGTCGCCGGCAATCCGGATCAGGTTCAGGATGGTGTCCACGTACCACGTGTAGTCCACGGCATACTTCTCCGCCAAGATGGCGACCTTCAGCACCTGCAGGGGCAGCTGCTCAGGGGAGGTGCCGGCAGCCCCTCGACAGCAGGCCCCACACAGGGCTTCGGGACATGAGGCCGAGCTCAGCGGTGGGACACTCCCCCAAGTCTCAAAGGAGCCCAGACGGTTTAGGGTTCGCAGGTTTGACTGAGGGAAGCCACCCCACGCTCCAGCAGCAGACACGGCAGGACACGCCCAGAACACAGGAGACACGGGTCGCAGCTGCCAGAGCGCTTGAGGGCACGCAGGGGAGGCACTCTCGGGGTCCCCTGCTCCAGCCTGCCTTTCTCAGCAGTCCCCTCCCCTCTCCGTGGAGGGCTCACTCGCTCATCTGCGCCCACGCACCTCAGAGGGCTCTACGGGCCACATCACTGCTCCAGGGCAACTGCACCGGGCTGGTCAAAACCGGAGCCTGTGTCCCGAGTGCCCTCTTCTTGTACAGAGCCGCCCACCCTGAACAGCACCAGCTGCTCGAGACAGACCACATCCTGGTAAGCCGCCTGCCCTCGTGTGGGCACTACCACAGAGCCCTCCTCCACCCTCCCACTGTGCCCGGACCCAAGCTGGAGCCCGGACCACGTCCACCTGCTATGCCGTTCCCCTCGGCCTCACCGACTCCACATGACCCGGAGCACCATTCCAGAACACACACTCCGTCACCACCCTCAGCCCCCACCGCGCGCACTGGGGCCCTGCGTCCCGCTGCCTACGGCCTCCAGCAGCCTCCATGCCTCATCCTCTCCTGTGAGCTCACCGCCACATCCTGCAGAGGCCTCCAGCCCCCCACGGCAGGACGTCTCCCCGAGGCCCCCTGGATCGAGGTCCCGTCTCCATCCATCCTCAGCCACATCATATGCAGAGCTGCCATCCTGCCTACATCGTGTCCTCCCCACGGACAGAAAGGCGCCCTGTGGGCGGGACATGGGTGCACCCCGGGGCGGATGCCCAGCAGCTAACACAACTGCTCAGACACAGCTGGCCAGACAGACAGACAGACAGAGCACTTATCCAGCGACTGAGAGTCTACTTCACACCTTACGTGATTAAAACAGAGACCTGTCCCTCACCATTTAAAAGGCATCGTCCCGCCTGGCCTGTGGCTCAGGGGACTGAGCACCATCCCATGGACTGAGAGGTCCCCGGTTCGATCCCCGGTCAGGGCACATGTCCGGGTTGTGGGCTCAAGCCCCAGTAGGGGGCGTGCGGGAGGCAGCTAATTGATGTTTCTCTCACATCGATGTTTCTCTCCTTTCCTCTCTCTAAAAAAATCAATAAAAAAATATTAAAAAATAATAAGTAAATAAATAAATAAAAGGCATAAGAGCCAACACGGAGCTGACTGACCCTCAAGACCTAAAGAAACCATCACCGGCCAGAACACGGCCCTCGGTCTCTGCTCGCAGCACGCAGAGCCGCGACGGCCGTCCAGAGCCTGGCCCACCCCACAGGCGTCCAGCCCGCACACCGCCCCTCTCCCCACATGCCTGTTCTTGGGACCTGCTGCCCAGAGCCAAGTGGCCCAGCCCAGCTCGCCGCACGCCTCCGTCTCCCCACACACCCTCATCCTTTTTGCCTCTACAGCCCTCCTCTTTTCTAGCTGGCAGACAGTTCAGCACCAGCATCGATACCTCTGAGGAACCTCACTGACCTCCTGCCCCAGGGCAGCGCGGAGCTCCTCCTCGCTGACGCACGGCTACACGGCGCTAAAGGGCCAGCACCTGGCCCTGCGCGGCCAGGTGGCCACAGCATGCACTAAATGACCCCTAGCAAGTGGAGAGTCTGACCTTGCCCAGCCACACACACTCAGAAGCACGCACCCACCCAGCAGCAGGTCACTCACAGCCAGCTTGGACATTGAACACTCGCTCCACAAACCTCCCACGGAGGCCTCAGCTGCACTTTGCCCCAGAAAGACAATAAGAAACGCCCTTCCCAGGATGGGAGGCTCCAGGGCCACTCGCCTGGTCGACTCCTCTCCGCACAGGCTGACACTGAGCCTGGGAGGCCCTGGGGAGACCAGTGCCAGCCCTCCGTGGACTGCACACAGCACAGGCCCTCTTCTCTGCTGGCCACGGGCTGCCAGGACCCCGTGCCCCAACTCCTCATGACGATCAGTCTTCACACAGTCGGGAAGTGTCTGAGCTCGGACAGTGCGGGAGTGTGCACCTCTTTGCAGATGACCAAACAATACTGGACGCTAAGGCCGCAGCGCCGTGAACGGGCTCAGGCTCTTACCTTCCTACAGCTACCACAGGGAAATGCGAGAGCATGCCAAGCAAAGAAGTATTGTTTTTTTAAATCCTCACCTGAGGATATTTTTCTATTTATCTTCAGATAGAGTGAGAGGGAAAGAAAGGAAGAGAGAGAGAAACATCAATGTGAGAGGGACACATCGACTGGTTGCCTCCCGCACGACCCCAACCAGGGCCAGGGACAAACCACAACTGAGGTACATGCCCTTGCTGGAACTGAATCCATGACTCTCTGGTCCTCGGGCCGATGCGCTAACCACGGAGCCAAACCAGCCAGGGCCAAGCAAAGAAGTATTAACTCCAAAACTGTAACTGTAGCTAGAGTTTGCCTGTGGGAGTCTGAATTCAGGTGCCCTCAGCCCCAGGCCACTGCAGCCTCCCCTGCACCCTGAGCTGCACGAGTATCCACGGAAAGCATGGACAGTGCCAGAAAAGCCAACCACAGGGCTGTTTAAGACTGAAAGGCTCCACCAGAAATGCCGATTAAAGAGCTGAAGCGTCTAGGAGATTCTCAGCAAAGTCTGTGGACCAGATCAGAACCACTAAGAGAAACTTAAGCTGAGATTCACAAGCATCTCTGGCCAGTGACAACAAAAAGGCTGTCAGAACTCACAATCTCTTCTCGAATGGAGTAGTCGGCCGTCTCCAAGTAGCTCAGCATCTCGGCCACAATCTGCTGGGCATTGCTGCGGTCACACATGGCATAGAGGAGGTCCACGGCCCGCTGCCGCACACTCACGTCCCGCTCCGTCTGGGGAACAAGGCACAGAGTGAAGAGCCCGGGACAAAACCTGGGCTGGGTGGAGGGGCCTGCACCGCGACCCCGACACTCACTCACCATCCCTCACACGCCAGCAGAGCCCCTCACACGCCAACTCACTGCCCCCCTCGTCCCTGCACTGCCCGGAATCAAGCTCCGTCTCCTAGGGGACGTCGACAATGTGGTCACAGACCAGAACCTTCCGTGTTGCCTGGGAGCTTGAGGAACCCCACCCAGGCCTGCACATCAGTTTCTCGGCCCAGAATGGCCTGAGGAGCCTGTGCAGGGCCAAGCAACATGCAAGGCCAGGGTGACCTGTGAGCCCAGCAGGGACTGAGCACACAGGCTGGAGGGCTCAGGGCAGCACGAGGCTCGCTCCAACCCTGTGGGTCTCCCATTCCAATCACACGCCAACGATGTCTGTTAAATGCGTGCAAACTCGAAGCAATGGAGTCGGGGCGCTCCCGCTCCAAGCCTGAGGCCAGAACAGTAGGCTCAGCCCCCCTGGTCCCCAGCTCTCTGAGGCGCTGGCTAGCACCTGGGAGGGCTGTGGACACTGTCGTGTCTGCCGACAGGACAGACAGCTCGACTCGGCTCTTCCACGTTTGGAATTTTAATTCCTTGAAAATGTTAGTTTTTTTTGCAAAGGGTGAGTTTTCTTGGAGACAAAGACAAAATGTTTTTATCTTTCTACTGAAAAGAGCTGTCTCTGTTGGCTCAGAAATGTCTGCGGCTCTGGCACGTGTGTGAGGCTGTGTCAGACGCTGCACATCACTACAGTCTCTCGCAGGCAGAGGGCAGTGCCGGGCACCGTGCCACTGGCGCAGGGGAGCCGAGGCCCAGAGCAGCAGCAGGGCCTGACAGCAGCGCTCTCCGCTCTCCGCAGCTCCTGCGCCCACCGCGAGCGACGAGTGATGCGTGTGACAGGAGCGCCCCAGTGCCCCCAGGGGATGAGAGCACTTGCCTTCAGAGCGTTGATGACGGTCTCGATGTGCGTCTTCACGGCCTCGTGGGAGAACTCGGAGCTGGCCAGCGTGCACATGCTCTCCAGGGCCAGGTAGCGCAGGTTGGTCTCCCGGTGCTGCAGGAACTGGCCCAGCTGGTTGCAGGCACGAACGAGCAGGTTCGGCTCGCTGCAGGGAGGGGGTGGGGGGTGAGTGGGGCCATGTGCCTGTCAGCGTGGCAAGCAGCAACGCTGTGTCAGTGCACAGCACCACACTGTGCAGTGAAGACCACAGGGGCCTCCCAAGACACAACAGCCTTGACCGTAAACCCCAAAGTCAGTTTTACATCCCCTCTAGTAGCGCCCACAGTGAAAGACCCATGGAGCTTTTCCGAGCACATCTGCACAATTCCACCAACTCTAAAGAGCCGCTGACAACAGAGGCACCTACTGCACCCCACCCCGAGCGCGTGGCGGTCACCTCGGGGCTCCGGCGGGCTGTGGCCAGGAGTGTGAGCTCAGCCAAGGCCACCGGCCTGGGGAAACCTGCACAAGAGCCCTGACAACGAGAGGCAGATGTGCAGACACAGACGCAGGGAGGCTGGCAGCACCCTGGTGCCGACTGCCACGAGACGGGCGAGACCTCTGCTCACTCCTTACTTTGCCCTCGGAGGCTGTGGCTCTTTAGATGCACTTGATGGAGACAAAGCCTTCCTCTCACAGGAGAAACTCTGTTTGAAGTGTGACTCACAGGAGAGCGCGTGTGGAGGGGCAGTGTGGTGGAAGACGGGCCCAAGGTGCACCCAAGGGGCTGGAACAAGGCTCCAGGCGCAAGGCCACGTGCAGGCAGTGTGACCACAGGAGCCGCGCAGAGGGGCGAGGGAGCAGAGCCCCCGCTGCCTCAGGGTGCCAGTCCCCCGTCTGGGCTGTGCGGACACCACGGTCATCTCCACACTTCCCAGATGACCTGCGCCGCATGAAAGCTAACGAGACACCCAGACAGGCGCCCCGTCCTTCCCATCAGCAGTGGGGGGCTCCAGAGAAACAGCAGAGGCCCTCTCGGGGAGATGTGGCCGTTCTGAGGGTCCGAGGATGGACAGGAGGGCTGCACTGCTGGGGAAGAGGGCACGGCCATACACCGGAGCCCACAGGGTAGATGGACGCTAGGCAGCCCGAGGCTGAGCGGACCACGTTCTCCAGCTCTGGGGAGGGCCGCGGCAGGAGGAGGCCCACTCACCTGTCGTGGTGGATGATGAGGCTGATGGCCTCGAAGAGCACGGCGTTCTTGGCGTTGGAATGCTGCACTTTCTTGGACTTGGGCGGTTCCTGGGCCTTGTTCAGAATCGTCTCCAGGCACTCGGTCAGGCGGCCTCGCACAGCAGGGTCTTCTGGGCAGGACAGAAAGCCATCGGGCCAGCTCCCCCACAGCCCACCCTGCCCTCCCAGCTGCATGCCTCAGGTCCTGACTATCACATCATCGCAAACTGGGGAGAAACATGACTATTCAAATTGTACAGCCATTTAAAATGCGGTGATTTAATAGCCAAGTAACCACACATACGTTTTAATGAAATAACACACACAACACTTTTACTAAGATACATTATGTAAATCAAGAGAAAATAATATCTCAGACACATGAACAACACGTGACATACAAAGTTTTAGAGGCCTTGGCCGAATAGCTCAGTTGGTTAGAGCATTGTCCCCATACTCCCAGGTTGCGGGTTCAATCCCAGGGCAGGGCACATAAAAGATTCAACCAATAATTGCATGTTGTATGTGGAACAACACATCAATGTTCCTCTCTCTCCCCCTTCCTCTCTCTCTAAAATCAATCAAATTTTTTTTAAGTTTTAGGAAAAAAGGGTAAAATATTTTTTCTCCCTGTCCTATTACAGAAATAAAGAAAATGTTACAAAAAAACAAAACAAAGAGAAGGAAAACTTTAAATTTCCACTCAAGCCAGAAGAAACAATGGACCAAGAAGACGAAGAAAGCAGAAAACACAGAGCATCAGAAGCCACCTGTGGAGCACGCCCACAGAAACCGTCACCCCTCGGGCAGGTGGACGCAGAGCAGGGCCCGAGAAGCCCGAGATACCTCAGCCGAGAGGCACGAGGGGGAGGTGGGGGGGGGTTCCCAAACTACAGCCCATCAGAAATAGCCGAGAAAGTCAGAACCTGAAGCCGGAAAGGAGGACAAGGATCATGAAGCTCACATCCACGGGTAAGTGGGGATGGTGGGGGTCCGAGTCTGTGTCCCCAGATCTCAGAAGGAGGAGGCGGCAGTGGCCAGTTCCACAGAAAGGTCTACTGGGCTGATGGGTGCCTGGGGGGAGGCTGGGACCCTCCCACACCGAGGCTATGTGGTTCATACTTAGTATAAAAGATACTGAGTGTAGCTGTCACTTGAAATTAACAAATACCCTGTATAAAAACAAGTTAGTATGTATGCATAACCAATGGACATAAACAACAATGCTGGGGGGGCGGGCAGGATCGAGAAGAGGGAGTCTATGGGGGAAAAAGGAGAAACATCTATAACAAAAATAAATCAATAAAAAAAAAAAGTTAGGTTCAAATGTAAAGGTTACAACAAAGCAATCTTTTGTAGAAGGAATTGGGTGTACCTAACAAAAGTTTCATGTTCGTTCTCCAACCAAGAAATTCTGTTTCTAGATACCTAAGGCATTACCAAATCAACAACATTTCAGAATGAAACATGAACACAAAAATGTCTTTGGTGTGTGTGTTAAGGTTACACAGATTATTAACAACTTAGGATACAAAGTTTCTAATGGTTTCAAGTTTTACTTTAAAAGACTGTTTCAAAAACCTGCACAGTTCTGACATTATACAGAAACAGAGACGATCCCAGATCATAACAGATCCCAGATCATAACAACGTCCTGAGTTCTCCACTAGCTGCCCTGGGAAAGTCACGATGATCCACAGGACAAGAACCAGCATCAGGAAAGGACTTTTAAAGAGAATAAACAGCCCAGCAGGTGTGGCTCAGGGGATGGAGCGTGGTCCCATGGACTGAGAGGTCCCGGTTGGATTCCTGGTCAGGGCACATGCCCTGGCTGCGGGCTTGATCCTCAGTAGGGGGCATGTAGGAGGCAGCCGATTGATGCTTCTCTCTCACATCGATGTTTCTATCTCTCTCTCTCTTCCTCTCTCTCTAAAATAATCAATAAAAACTTTTTTTGAAAAAATAAATGAAGAGAACAAACAAAAGGCCTAACCCCAAGGGGCCGAGGTGATCCTGTTCGAGCGGTCTGTGCTCGCGGCCATACCTGGGGGTGGGTAGCACTGCAGCAGCCTCAGAAGTTTGACTGACAGCCATGGAGCCGGGACAAAGTAGTAAGTGTAGTCCTGTAGGTCTGTCGATGCGGACGTGACAATCTGTAAAACAGCACAGGTGTGAGGCACTGTGGGCGGGTGTCCCAGGAGGAGCCCCCCTGCGGAGACCCCAAGGCCACACTGGTTCCGGTTCCGCAGGCCGTGCACTAGCTGAAGCCCTGGTTTCATTCCATGTGTGAGCATGTTCACCACACTCCTCTGCACTTTGGTGGCGGAGGCACAGCTGCTCCCAGTGCACGCATGGAGCTGCCCGTCATCACTCGGGGCAGCTGTGGTCCCATCTGCAGGACGCAAACCTACACTGCTGCTGACTCTCGGCACAGAATCTATGGCACCTATGGACTCAGTCTTTTCTTTGTGGACCAGAAAGGGAACGAGACACAAAAGGGAAAGCTCTGGTCCCTCAGAAGGGAGAAGCTGGTGTCCTGACCCTAGCCCACACCCCCATGGCCCCAAAGCGTACACCCCTGCCATGAGCTCGCCAAGGCCAGAAGGCACGCTTCCTGCACTTGCAGTTCCAAAACAGCCCCCTGCAGGGCAGACACTCCATCAACCTTCCAAACACATGACTGTCCCCAAGACATTACAATTCCACTACCCCACAGCCGGGCGCCTCCCCATCTCCTGTGTCAGGGAGGTCAGAGTAGCCTCGCTCCACACAGCTCCCAGGTGTGGCACTTTAAGTCACAAAGAAAGGCAGCTGTGGTCATTCATGCAAATCTTGCCTGGCATCAAAAACGAATGAAAAGCACACAAAACAAAACACATGCTGTGCGACAATTTACATAGCTTGCGCAAAGCTGAGGCAGCCAAGGGAGGGACAGCAAGGGCTGAGGCCACAGCAGTGAGGACAGGGAGGACCCCGGAGCACCCCTCGGGCACCCGCACACCCTGCCCTGCCAGAAGTGAGCGCCAGAGCTGGAATGCTCTGCTCTGGGCACCTTCTCACACAAACAGGTTTCTCAGCTGACTCAAGGTCGAAAGGAAGGCTCCCCGGTCACTACCCAGGCTTTCACTCTTGAATTTACAAGCTGTGCCAAATATCCCGCCTTCTAAAAAGTACACTAATATATTAACGGCATAAAAGAACTGAGATCAAAACCATCCTGAGTCCTGTCCCCACCCACAGACTCACTCTGCTCAGTCTGGAGACGGCCAGGGAGACGGAGGTCTTAAATTCCTCCGGGCTCTTCTGGGCTAAGGTGGTGATGAGGCTCGTGGCGGCAGTGACCACGCCCTGAAAGGAAAATGCACACGATATGCATCTTTTTTTCTCTCAATTTTTACTAATTTATTTTTGTTACAGATGTTTCTCCTTTTCCCCCACGATATGCATCTTGATTCCATCAAAATACCTGAAGCTGACCTCTCCTTTTAAACCCATTTTTTAAATAAAACTTTAAACTAAGAGCAACAAGCTGGCAGCCACAGGCCACTCAGGCCAGCCGCCCGGCCCAGGGAGCTTGGAAGATGGAACTGGCACCCGAAGGTGGTTTTCTCCACGCAGCTTCTCTGAACGCAAACCGCACAGCCCTGAAGGCCCACCTACCCCGCCCTACCCCGCCCACGGCGCAGGCAGCTCCATGCCGTCCCCACTGCCCCGCCGCCCTGTCGCCTGCCTGGCCCACGGACAGCCCACGTGGACTGTGCAGCAAGGCATCATCTGTAGACTCACTTGAATCTTTACGACCCAAAAGTGAGGTGTGAGAAAGCAACTAAAAAAGCCCATTCTGCCCTTCTGAAAATGGCCCAGGCCTCGTCTCTACCACTGAGTCAGCCCCTAAAGCACCACCAGGCCCCGAGGCCCCTCGCTCCCTGCTGGGGCCTTCCAGGCAGCACAGGCAGCCTCTGCTGCGTCCCAGCCCACCTCTGGTTGTCCCCAGTGATGGTGGCTCTTGCAGGAAGATGCTGGTTAAGTAAAGAAGTTTCGCCCTGGCCGGTTTGGCTCAGCGGTAAGAGCGTTGCCTGCGGACCAGAGCGTCCCGGGTTCAGTTCCTGCTAAGGGCACGTACCTCAGTTGCAGTTTGTCCCCAGCCCCGGTTGGGGTCGTGTGGGTGGCAACCAGTCAATGTGTTTCTCTCATATCGATGTTTCTCTCTCTCTTTTCCTCCCTCTCTCCCTCCCGCTCTATCTGAAGATTAATGTAAAAATGTCCTCAGGTGAGGATTTAAAGAAAAAGAAGTTGGCTCCCAAGTGCAGAAAAGACAAGACAAAGTGCACAGTCCTTCTTCACGGTGCAGACGCAAAGTGAGCTCAGAACACTACCCTGGGGTCAGGCACGCCCCGCTCCCCCACCTCAACTCGGAGCCTCCCCGTACTGGTCCCTCGGCTCTCCAGAGGAGTGGGAGCTACACGGAAGAGAGGGCCTCACTGGCTTCACTGTCCACCCTGGTGGGCAAGATAAGTGCCAGAGACTCCCCAGGCCAAACTGAGCTATAACCAGAATCTGTCACACACAGGTTCCACCTGGGCAGGGAGCTGCTCACCGAGGCTCCCGAGTCTGGGGCCTGGCCCGGCTCACCAGCAAGTTCTACAGGACTGGATGAACAATAAGAGCTGGTTGGGCTTCTGGGCCACTGGGCACAGGGCCTGGCTCTCCCTGCGACCCTGCAGCATCCCTGCAGGGAGGGCAGTGTAGAGGCTAGGGCCTGGGACACGTGCCAGCCTGCCTGCTCCACGGCAGCGACTTGCTGCGACGGGTGCAGGACTCGGAGGGTGCCCTTCCTGCTGCACAGGCCCCAGGCTCCTGCAGCCCGGGCGGGGATTCCACGAGAGGGCCTAGGCATCTGTGAGCCATGTGACTACAGGAGCTCCCCTGGCGAGGCAGCAGTGACAGCCCAGAAACCCACAGACTTCATCAACAGTGTCTGTACAGAGACAGTATCCAGAGGAAGACGCGGTGCCTGCCCTGGGCCCCACCTGCCCTCTGCCTCCTTCATCAACACCTGGGTTCTGGGATAGCAGAGGGCCCCAGACCCCAGCTCTGAGCCTTCCTAAGTCCTGGTTCAAGCTTGGATCCACGTGAAACTGTTGAATCTCTCTGAGCCTCATCTGCAAGATGGGGAAAAGCCCCACTGCCTCATGGGGTCCGCCTGAGGAGCGACCAAAGGCCTCCCAAGTCCCCAGGTGGAGTCTGACCAGGTGTGATCCGAGGCCCGTTGTGCGTGGCTGGCACATGAAGCTGGATTCCCAGACCTCCTGCCTAGGCTCTCCCCTTCTCCTGACAAGTCTGCCAGTGGGCGCCCAGCTCCATTCTGAGGAAGGAGCTGTGCTCAGACACACCTGCCCAGTGAACGTGGACCTAGCGTAAGGACAGCTCACGGACTGTCACATCACCGCAGCTGTCACCTCTGAATCTCCATGTAATGATCATTTTCTTAAAGTACGTTTTTATTGATTTTTTAAAGAGAGAAATAGAGAGAGATAGAAACATCGATGTGAGAGAGAAACATCGATTGGCTGCCTCCTGCATGCCCCCTACTGGGGATCAAGCCCACAACCCGGGCATGTGCCCTGACCGGGAATTGAACCGGACCTCTCAGTCCATGGGCCACACCTGCAGGCTTGATCATTCATTTTTAATTTGATTGTTAAGGTAGATTTCTCTACTGAGAAAAATTGTAATAACCAGCTAACACACTCATACCCTCTGCTCAGCAGGAACATCTTCCTGTTTGTCTTGAAGTGTGATTCTCTCGTTTGTGCAACAGGACTCAGGCCGGACAAGGCCTCTGTCCATCACCTGCTCCTAGCTGACCTGCGCCCTCCAGTGTGGACGTCCAGCCTCGGCCACTGACTGGCTCCACACCACCCTGTCCTCATGCACACACTGGGACGCCCTCCCTGCACAGGTGTTTCCCGGAAACGCTGACCTCTGGCAGATGTCTGTGCAGCCCGGCCTGCAGGAGGCCCCACAATGCCAAGTTCCAGCTGAGCCAGAGACCATGTCCGACTCATCACCCCAGGAAAGGGACACTCACAGGCTCCCTGGACAGCGCTATGTGCCTGGCCCTGACACAGAGAAACCACGAGGAGCTCCATCACAGTGGCTATTCCCACGAAGGTTGCTCGGGGGGAAGGGTGGACCTCGTCCAGAACGCTTACCAAGTGCTGGTCGTTGAGGAGGTGCACCACTCGGGACGCCCAGTCGCCCGCAGGGACAAGGTGGGGGGACGTCCGGTACAGACGCAGCAGACACAGGGCTGCGCTCTGCTTTGCGCTGTCCATGGTGTCTCTGAAAGACAGCCGCAGCAGTCACTCAACAACACACCCAACCCAGAGGAACGGGGTGGGGGGGGCAGGGGGGCAGAGGTGAGCCAGTGGGCAGGCTGAAGGACTCGCAGAGTGAGGGCGCTTCAGCCTCTCAGGGTGACCAAGCACACACCACCTATGCAGGGGGTCTGCTCTAAAGAGCTGCCTCCAGGACTTTGCGTCAAACACAACCGCAGGAAAGAGCCCTCTTGCTACCCTCCCCTCAAAGAGGATCAGCTCTAACGTCTCCCCAACTGCTGAAGGTGACCCTGGAGGTGCAGCCACGTTCAAGAAACTTCTTCTTTCATTGTTGAAGCACTTTTTTTTTTTGGTCAACCTGGGGACCGGCTCCAAAACCACCGCCAGGTGCCCTCGGGAAGGCGCAATACAGCAGCTCTCGGAGCCTGCGCCCTCGAGTGGCCAGTTGTGAGACGGCTTCTCTCTGGAAAGCCCCAGGAGGCCAGGCGGGAGCCCTGCACACAGGAAGGGTTCTGTCCTAGCCAGATGTTGGCTGAGGGCACAGAACGTTCCCAGCGCTGTTGACCCCTCCCCTACCCCAGCCCAGTTCTGCCCCAAGCCCCAGGAAAGGCTGTCAGAACACCAGTCTGCCTGCAGACCTCTGGGGCCCGGCTTATCTGCAGGAAAGAGGTTTCGAGGGCTGTCTTCACCACTTACCTCCCTTTTGGCTTTTTTATTCAAGATGAGTCTAAACAAACATGAGAAATCCCCCAAACGACCCCTTATTCTTTTACAAAGAAAAACTACTTTAGAAAGAAATCATCTTTGGATGCAAACCGCCTGGGGAGCAGGAATGGATGCCTGGCCCTCTCTCTGGCCCTCGCCATCCGCCAGGAGCGGCCGACCCAGGCCCACTCGCCAAGCTTCTGTCTGGACGGTGGCTGACAAGGCCGCAGGGGTCTGCTGTCCATACCACCAGTGCAGCGTGGAACATGGCTCTGGCCTGGAGCGGGGTTTGTTTCCATGCTCCCAACCCTGAGTCTGACTGACGCAGGGGCCACCTGCCCAGCTCCCACACTGCTCCAAGGCGTCACTCAGCAGCCGCTCTCGGCAGGGACATCTGAGCAGCAGAGGGAAGTACGGCACAGACTCCCAGTGGGACGGGGACGGCTGGCCCACTGTGGTCTGCCATCTCGGAGTTTGCGCGCTCCAGAGTTCTACTGCCACAGGCTGTCTGTGGTCTCTCACCCAGCCTGACTCCTCCGTCTGCCCTGGTATGACAGACAATCCCGTGACACTGACCCACGGGGACGTGCGGCCTGCTGGGTGCACTGTGGGACGTGGAGCAGCTCCCTGGCCCCACCCAGCAGGTGCCGTAGAGAACCCTCTGCCGTGACAGCCTGAGGTCCCCGGAGCAGACCAGCCTTTGAGGACCATGGGTGCAGACCCGCCTGCTCTGCTGCAGCGTGGATGCATTTTCTGCACCCCTCCTCTCCACAGGGCCAGCCGAGGGCCTTCTCCACGTCCCCACAGCACCGTCCTGGAGGACCTAGTCCCAGAGTCCTGATGAAGAACCCTGGACGGGAGCCTTCTGTCAGCCAGGCATGTCCCGTGGGTATGGCTCCAGTTAGTTTCCCAGCTCAGCAGTGTCCTGGCACACGAGGGGCACCTGCCTCCCACGACCCAGGGCCCACGATGGCCCAGCACTACTCTGAACTCTTCCAGAGCTGCCTGCTCGGCCCCACGCGGTGTCTCCCCAAATTCAAGGGGGCAGGGTGGTTTACAAAGAATTCGCGGGACTTGAAGTGTGGCCTTTTCCCCAGTAATGCTTTGGGAAAAGGTAAGAAGAGGCGCTGTGCCCCTCAGGACGACTCCCCCTTCCTCCATGGCCCTGTGTGAGGCTGAAGCCACTCCCCGGTTTGGTTATGCCTGGTTGGGGGTGGGGGCAGACTGGACTTCTCCTGACATCTAAACTGTATCTCGTGTTCCGCTACGTAAAATGCAGAGATTAACTCGCTCTATAAATTCTCTAAGTAGTAACATAGTTGATCTTTGAGAGACAGTTTTCAACAAATCACAGACACATACCCAGCTACGAGGATTTTGGGGATCTCCCCAGCGAAGGCCTCGGCCATCTCCCGGCTGCCCACGTTGGCGATGCAGTGCAGGGCCAAGCCCATGAAGGTGGGGTTCCGGCTGGCCAGGTCATTCTTGATGGCGTTGTTGATCAAGCGGATCAGCTCGCTGTTGGAGTTCACCAGCACAGAGATGAAGAGATACCCCTGGGTCGACAGACAGGAGAGCAGCAAGCTCGTGACCACCTAGTCCGCGTGGGCCCCGAGGCCCCAGAGGACGCACACAGACGTGCCCAGCCTGCAGCGTGACCACGACCTGCCGCTGGGCAGCGGTAAGCCATGCCATGGAGGGCTCCTGACATGGGGAAACACAACTCCCACTACGGAAGCTCGTCTCTGCCATGAGGAAGTCCTGCCGACGAACCTGTGAGGCAGTCAGATGTCCCCGTGGGAATGAGACACCGTGGCCCTCTCCCCAGTCCCGCTCACTTCTCCACCATGACCTGTGAGGAGCCCAAACTCACCACTGTCCTGAGCAGGAGGGCAAGGGGCCTGCCTTGACTGGAACTAAAAACACGATGGGGATTTCCAGAATCCCAGCTGACTGCTGCCCCCCTCTCTCTTGAATCTATGTCTGTGCCCCAGCTTCCCTTCTCCACCCAGGCCGACCTCCAGCCCATGTCACCCCACATTCCTCCCGCTCCCCAGGCAGGGGGCGCAGGGATTTCTCAAAGTGCGTCTGGTCTCAGGAGGAAGGCCCAGGTGACCCACTGTCGCCCTTCCAGCTCTGCAGGCCCAGCATGCGTGTACGCCTGGCTGGTGCTCCCTGCTCGCCCACCCGCACCTCCCACTTAGCTACTCATCCTTCAGTCCCAGCTCAGGGTGCCCGCCCCAGGAACCCGTCTTCAGGGTCCCAGGGGCTTCGGCACCCCCCCCTTCACTGGGCACTGGCCAGTGCTGTAATCCTCCATTTGTGGGGCTGTCTGATGCCATCTCCCCACTGGGCCCACAGCTGCTTTTGGTCACTGTATCCCCAGCAGTCCCCTCCGCACACTGCTTGGTCCATGGCAAATGCTCAATAAATTCTTATTGAGTAAATACCAATACAACAAAATTCCTGGAGCACCTAGGTTATGTTAACTTTCTGTAAGTTAAGTTTTAGGACAAAGAGAAGGAAATGTTACTTTGCAGCACTGGAGCAGACATACGGAAACAATGTTACTCTGAGAAGAGACAGGGCCATGCAGGAAGATGCCAGAAGCTGGGGCCTGGCCCACGTGGTGCAGTGCCACCTCGTGAGAAGACCCTTCACAGCACTCCTGGTGCCTGCAGAGCCGCGCTGGTCAGGAGGTGCCAGCACCTGGAGCCCCGTCCTCAGTGCCATCCCGCCCCGCCCCCACCCCGCAGCTACACTCACGATCTGCTTCTCCGTGTATCTGTTGGAGCTCAGTAGGTTCACGGCCTCCATGTGCCCAAAGTCTATGTCGTGGCCCAGGAGGAAGATGAAGAGCAACTTGCAGACGTACTTCTTTTTACTATAGCCATCGAGAGCCTTGTCACCTAGGAAGGAAAGCCAAGAGCTCAGCAGCAGGAACAAGACAGGCAGCCCCGCCAGACACAGTCGGCCCTGTGCTGGGCAGGAATGGCCTCTCTGCTCTGGGCAGTACACACCAGAATCCAAATGTGTGGATCCCTAAAAACAGAAACCAGAATACCTGAAGCAGGAGCTGTGGACTCCCAGGACAGGGCAGCCCCAGGCCAGCACCGTCGGGGACACGCTCTGACCTGTCACAATCCCCCAGGGCTCCTGGAGCCGGCCCTGCCTTAAACCAGCACGCTCATCTCCTGCATAAGTTCACTCATTCAGGCAGATGAACACAGTCTACATACTCTTCTGTCTCACACCAGCTTCAGGACAAATCCCCCAAAACCACACAGAAGGACCAGCAGAGCTCCATCCTCCAGTCACAGCCGCTGACCCTCACTGGACACCACGGCACAGTCAAACCGGTTGCTGGCAGAACATAAAATGTCCCTCCTAAAGGGCCACTGGGCATTGCCATCATAAATACCAGAAACTTGCCCTGGCCGGTGTGACTCAGTGGTTAGAGCTTCGGCCCTCGGACCGAGGAGTCACGGGTTTGATTCCAGTCAAGGGCACGCATACCTGGGTTGCAGGTTCAATCCCCAGCCCCGGTCAGGGTCATGCGGGAGCTAGCCAATCGATGTGTCTCTCTCACATCTATGTGTTTTTTTCTCTCTCCCTCCCTCCCTCCCTTCCTTCCACTCTCTCAAAATCAAGGGGAAAATATCCTTGGGCGAAGATTAAAAAAAGTAAAAAAATACAGAAACTCTAGCATCACTGTAAAAGTGTGAAATATTCCTTAGAGCCAACCGCGAGCCGACTGTAGAGGTGATAACCAGAAAGGCTGGGGGGCTCAGGTGACGCGGCTGCCACAGCAGGAAGCCTTTCCTGTCCCTCCACGGCACCCAAGCACGCCCTGCCTCCGCCCCGCCCAGCCCACCCTCTGGCAGGTCGGGAAGCGGCAGCAGCTTTGGCACTGCGGCCTGCGGAGCAGCTCCACGCACTGCCCAGACGTGTGCTGGAGTGAGGCCAGGGCCACAGAGCGTGGGATTGGTCTGCTGAGCGCTGGCTGCAGGCTGCCCTTCCTGTGTTGGGTTCACGGCGAGCCCAGGGCTTCCCCAGCAAGTTCTGAACCATGAGCCCTTCAAGACCCAGCCTCCTGCCGCCGCTGCTCCAAGGGCTGTGCACCAAGGGGCAGGGCCACCACTGCGCTCTGAGCGACATTAACACACCCTGCCTCAGTACCACTCAGGTGTTCCAGGACAACAGGGGCTCTGCCCCACTGCTCCAGTGACAGGCCTGGGAACAAAAGCTCTGCTCACTCCACACAGCCTACATGCTCATCTCAATCAAGAAAGTGTGTGCACGCCCTGGCCATTTTGGATCAGTGGTTAGAGCGTCAGCCCACGGACCAATGAGTCGTGGGTTCGATTCTGGTCAAAGGCACGTAACTCGGTTGCAGTTTGTCCCCGGGCCCTGATCAGGTCCTGCGGGAGGCAGCCAGTCGATGTGTCTCTCTCACATCGAAGTTTCTCTCTCTCTTCCTCTCTCTCACTCCCTCCTACTCTATCTGATAATAAATAGAAAAATATCCTCGGGTGAGGATTAAAAATAAATAAATTTTTAAAAACCCTCGCCGGTTTGGCTCAGCAGTTAGAGCATCGGTCCGTGGACCAGACAGACCAGGGTTCAGTTCCCACTAAGGGCACGTACCTCGGTTGCAGTTTGTCCCTGGCCCTGGTGGGATCATGTGGGTGGCAGCCACTCGATGTGTCTCTCTCAAATTGATGTTTCTCTCTCTCTCTTCCTCCCTCTCTCCCTCCCACTCTATCTGAAGATGAATGCAAAAATGTCCTCAGGTGAGGATAAAAAAAAAAAAGAAAGTGGCCCTGGCCAGTTTGGCTCAGCGGTTAGATCGTCGACCCGCGGACCATGAGTCTCGGGTTCAATCCCGGTCAAGGGCACGTACCTCGGTTGCGGTTAGTCCCCGGCCCTGGTGGGGTCACGTGGTTGACAACCAGTTGATGTGGCTCTATCACATCGATGCTTCTCTCTCTCTTCCTCCCTCCAACTCTATCTGATAATAAATAGAAAAATATCCTCGGGTGAGGATTAAAAATAAATAAATTTTAAGAATAAAAAGTGTGTGTGCTGCTCCACCTTCATGCCAGCACACTCCCAGCACCTGCCCGACCCCTTAGGAGCAAGGCCCAGGCCGCAGTGTGCATGAGGAGGGCAGCATCCTGGCGGCCCCCACGGGGCACCGCTGGGCCTGGTTCTACATTCTACAGGAGCCCAAGTCTGCTTCCAACTGCAAAACTCATCATCAGGACATGGGGCCAAGAGCTCCTGGTCAGCTCCAAATGCACCCTGGATGTGCGGGCCCAGGGCAGAACCCCCTGAGCGTCTCTCCTTCGCTGTCTGGTAGAGAGTGCTGGAGAGACAGCTGAGGAAGGAGCCCAGTTGAAGTTGGAGGGAGGACAGGGGCTCTGTGGTCCTACAACCCCTCAACCCCACCCTGGCCATAACCTCCCCACGGCCCTCTCAACACGACCCCAGCGCCCAGGTGGGCTCCTGCTCACACTAGCAACTCAGCTGCCCACAGGAGGGTCCCCACCCTCTGCATGCCTCCCCTACCCCTGGTACTCCCCACCCCTTCCCCACCCCCCCACCCCCGCCCTGTGGCCTGTGCCCAGGCTTGGCCAAACCAGCCACCACCGCTGCTCTCCAGCAGGCTGAGCTACCCCGTGCTCCAAGGAGGGACCTCCCAGTCTGTCCTCCTGGGGCTCTCCTTCAGCCCCAGAGGCCACAGCGTGTCCTGTGTTTTACCGTCACCTTGTCAGAGCGCCATGTTCTTTACAATAAACGTCCCGTAGCCCACGGCGAGGCTTCTCTCCTGGCTGTCCCAGTCTGAGACAGTCCTCAAAATGTTCGTTTCAGTATTGGACTAGAATTGTTTCTAATCCCAGCAACGTCAAACCGAGGCTTTCTGAGCTGTCAATGGGGGTGACAACAATGACAGCCATGTCCCTGGCTGACTGTGAGGATCAAAGCAAAGACTAGGAGGGACAGCTGGCCACAGCCACAGAGGCATCCTGTCTGTGCCCCGGGGTCTGTCGCTTCTCGAAGGAAGCCCTTACAAAAGCAAACACCGCCGGCTGAGCAGCACCCGGACAAAGTGAGACCACAGCACAGGCTGATGAGGACAAGCAAGGAAACACGCAGGGTCCGGACAGGTTTTCCAACCGTCTTGGCTCTGACTCTCTCTCCCACTGTGTCTGCCGTCACACCGTGACCCATGGAGTCCTTCACGGGCTCTCTGCAGGTGTCAGCTCTAGAAGTCCCACTTGGTCTTATTGCAAAGTCTGCTGTCATTTTTTACACTTTCCGAGTTTACTGCAGAGAGTTTCAGATTTGTTGACTGTTTCTTTCTAGCGGTGAGCCTTGCTCTCTGTGGCGCCCTGACTCAGGCTCCGGGTCTCTGCTGCTCGGCCACGGCACCAGGATTCTGCGTGTGCCTGACAGCCCGCACTCCATGCTGGGCGCCACACTCGGAAGGCCCGCAGCAGGAACGCTTTGCAGCCCTGGTAACAGCATCTCCCCACGTAGGGCTGCTTCTCTTACCTTCACCCAAGTTTAAGATTTGAGGTTCTGCAGAGCTTCCAGGTGTGTGGACCCTGGCTGGCCATGAGAGGGCTGGGTCTCGTCCAGGTCACTGCTGCCCAGGGGCATTGCCATGGGGACTCAGCTGGCAGCAGAGGGGTCTCCAGTCTGGGTGGGCTCTGACTTCCCCGCTAGCCAGGGGGCTCACATCAGGGGCTCCTGTGCACTGGAAGGTGTTCAGCCGTCTCCCTGGCTTCCCCCCACTAGATGGCAGTAGCACCCTCCCACGCCAAGATGTGACCGCCAAAAATGTCTCCAGACTGCCAAATGCCCCTGGAGGGCAGTCACCTGGCTGATAGCTACCCTGGAAGCTCAAGGTCAGCAGAAGCAGGGCTCTGCTTCCTGGCTGTGTCTCCATGGTGGGCAGTGCTCTCAGGGCACAGAGAGCGGCGGGCAGCACTCCCTGCGCAGCCCAGACCTCCTCCTGGATGAGGCCCAGGACGCGCTGTTCTTCTTACTTGATGATGCGGTCAAGACGTTTTTCACTGGGGCTCTTTTTAAGCTGTTTTCAGTTAAAGGGTTGGTCTAACTGCACGGTCCAATGGGGCGGCTTCAGCCCCATGGCTCCTGCTGCAGGGCGAGTGGGCTCCAAGTGCAAAGCACACCAGGTGCCAAGACTCGGCATGAAGTGGGAAATACTCAACGTTCTCTCTGTCTGTTGGTTACATGCTACAGTAGTATTCTAGGTGTACTGGGTTAAATCAAATGTGTGAAAATTCACTTCTTTTGCTTCCTTTTCCTTTTCTAATGTGAGTACTAGAATATCTGGAACTGTATGTGTCTACATGTGACCTGCACAATATTTCCAGGGGACAGCACGGACCTACACCATCTACTCTACCATGAGGGACAGAAGTCCCCCAGAGCGCACTGCAGACAAGGGTGAGGTGTTCTCATATCCGCTGCTCTGCAGGACACGAATGTGCTCAGTTCATGCCCCCTGCTTAACTGACAGGAGGAGCCTCCTCCCTGCACAGGATGGCACAGCGTGGACAGGCATGAAGGCGGAGAAACAACACAGTCTCGTCTGTCCCAAAGCATTTGGATGGATGGCTGAAGACTTACCATCTGAAGGGCTGTGAACTTTTCATAACGGCAACATGATGAACATGTATGAGGACCCACCCTCTGTCCAGGAGTCTCCACACAGACAGCCAGTGCAGCAGACAGGGCCTCCCTTCGTAAAGGCCACAGCTGCCCAGTGGTGAGCGGATGGAGTCCGCTGTCAGGGTCTGCCTTCCTGGGCTTTCCAGCCACACAGAAGCAATGGCACGGTCAAGGGCCCCACTGTTCCCACATCCCACCCAACGCCAGACCCCTCTAACGGGCAGTCTGCACTCCAAAGCGCCCGTCAGCTGGTACCAACTCGGGCAGACCCACCTCTCCCCGATGCCTCCCTGCCCCCATCCACCCTGCCTCCTCTCTGCACTGTTCACTGCTGTGACGCTGCTACACCTCGCCCTCCAATCCCATCTCAGGATCCACTTCGTGGACAACCCCGCCGGAGATCAACAGTACCCGTTTTATGGCTCAGGAAAGAGACGCAGAAGGGTTAAGTGACTCGACAAGGTGCCAGCTCCGAAGCCTCAGAGCAGGGGCCTTCACCAGCACGTGACAGCCCCTCCCTTCAAGAAGCACTAAAAGCCATCAACCCCTCACCAGAGAAGACACACAGATGGCAAGTGAGCACAAAGATGTTCCACAGCGTCTGTCATGGGGACATGCACGTTAAAACAACAGGACACCTCTGCGTACCCACGGACGGCTGGACCCCAGAGCACCGCCTCCACCCCCTGCCGGGAGCCGCGGCACCGCCCCCTGCTGGTGGGGATGCAGAGGTGCGGACAGAAGCTCTGCAAGGCAGTTTGGCAGGTTCTTCCAAAACCAAACACATTCTCGCCATACGATCCAGCAACTGTGCTCCTTGGTGTTTACCCAAAGGAGCTGAAAATGTATGTCCACAAAAATCCTGCGCATGGGTGTTTACAACAGCTTAGTTCAAAATTGCCAAGACCTGGAAGCAACCAAGATGTCCTGCAGGAGGCGAATAGATAAATAAACTGTGGCCCATCCAGACCGTGGACTATTGCTCAGTGCTAAAGAGAAATGAGCCATCAGGTCATGAAAAGACACGGAGGAAACGTAAATGCATGTTACCAAGTGAGAGAGCCAGGACGACAAGGCTACGGAGGGTATGATAGCAGCTGCCTGACGCTCTGGAAACGGAAAGCTCTGGGACAGGAAGAGACCAGGGGTGGGGTGGGACACAGGGCTTTCAGGGCAGTAGCACTGTATTGGTGGATACAGTCACCATACGTTTGTCCAAACGCACAGAACATACAACAGCGAGATGAACCCTGATGTAAACTGTGGACTTGGTGGTGACGTGGTGACTCAGTCGTGCGGGCTCACTCCTGTGACCGAGTCAGTGTCTGGTGGGGCGTCCACAATGAGGAGGCTGTGAGTGCGGGAGGCAGGGCAGATATGGGAAATCTCTGTACCTTTCTCTCAATTTTGTTGTAAGCATAAAACTGCTTTGAAAAATAAGGTCTTAATAAGAAAAGATAAATTAAAAATGTTTAAAGCAATGAAACTTATAAACATCTCCGTCATAAATACACATATAAGCCCGGGCCCATTCCATACAATTTCAGGAGTTTCGCAGACCTCTGAGAACATCCTTGGGCCTGGTTGAAAGTATCACAACAGGGTACTTCCACTGGGGGTCAGCAGGGGCACCCCAGTCGGTAACTCCCTGAACCCAACTAGCTTTCCCATCACCTGGCAACACAGGGGAGCCACCAGCAGGCCATCCTGCCTTCCTGTCCCACGGCTCAGCCCTCTCCTCTACCCGCAGCTCCTGGTGATTTCGGCCAGTCTCTGAAGTCTGCAGACACTTGAACCAGGCCTCAAACCCATAAAAGTTAAATGAAAACTAAGGCTTAAAGGGCTAACCAGCCTCTCACAAATCCGTCCTAAGGCTGAAAATCGACACTTCACCATCCTTCAAACTGAGGTGGGGATTAGCAGTCTCCCCACAAAGGTGTGCTCCCCACAAACTGAGTGGGCCAGGGGATGTCATCCACACGGCAGAAAACGCTCCAACACAGCACGTGCTCAGATCACCTCCCAAAGCTCCAAACAAACAACCAGGGGCCTCAGGCAGAGCGTCTTCATCTGAGGCTCCGGCTCGGAGCCCACGCACAGGATCTGCGAGCTCGCACTCAGGGCCACGTGGGGCCAAGGCCTGTGTGGAGGTCACTGGTCGAGACGAGCATTCCCCCAACTCGGGGAAGAGCCGGGGTCCTAGGAAGGGGCCACGCCCTCCGATCAACTCTACACAAACGTCACACAACTCAAGAACAACCAACGGCTCAACTTAAAACACTTTTAAATTCTAACAGTCATGACACTAACGGTACAATCTTTGGTTTGAAGTGGAAAAAAAAAGAGATTAAAAGACTGACTCCCACCTGCATAAATTTACAACAGAACGTTTCACACACACTTACTCACCTTTAAATTTTGATCGAATGTTTGCCAGCTCCTTGTTTATTCTCTTTATTTCTGCTTCTTTACTTTTGCCTAAAAGAGAGTACACGTGCGTTAAAGGCAGAATCACCACTTTCAGAAGCCCGAGGAACAAAGCGAGTTGCCTGGACCAGAGCCCGGCGGGTAGCGGGCGGCAGGGCCAGGCCTCGGTCCACACCGGCAAGCTTCTGAACACCATCTTCAATTCACCTTTCTCCCCAGTTCCAAAACAAGAGGCACTCAAACACCTGCTGGACGTTTCCAGCCAACAGTTTACTCCCAACGTCGACGCTGACTGCCACAGATCACTTCTTAAAGTAGGCTTCCCGTTTTCTCTCCCGATGAAGTCCACCACCCACGGACTCCGACCACTCCATCCAGGAGCTCCGTGAGGGGGGAGTGCTCCATGCACAGTGACAGCAGAGCTCTGGACCCGTCCTGGGTCTACCGCACGTACGGAAAGGGGAGGCGCGGCATGCAGCTCAGACCACGTCCGCTCTGCTCCACCCTGACTGGTGTGGAAACAAGCCCTAGGGCACCATGTCCTAACAAGCCCTTCGGAAATACACGCCATCCTTCACCTCGAGGGACAAGGCGAGGTGTCTGAGAACCAGCCTGTGAACCTCCCCTGCTCTCGGAAAGCAGGATCCCAGCGGCGGTGGCAGACCCTGTCCAGGTGTGTCCTGGTCCAGTGGCTGTACTCCCAGGGCAGGAGAGGTTTCCGAGCAGCTGTGCCCCAGGTGCTCAGGTGCTCAGATAACCACCGCTGGGTTCACCAGCACTCTCCTCCAGACACGCCACCTGCCCACCCGCTAGGCCTCATCGCCACCCCTTCCAGAACTGACCTCGCCCCTCAGCCAGGCAGCCCCTCTCCTCCAGGACACTCCTGGACCGGCAGTGTCTTTTATTCCTCGCTTGCTAATACACAGGGCTTAACATTTGCTGACTTCAGGAACACTCCTGCCTAGCAAGGCCCCCAAGGAGCGGAGGAGTGGAGGTCAGGACAGGGCCCCAGGGCAAGCGTACTCAGCAGCCAATGTTTGAGGAGCGGGGACTTAGGTTAGAACCCTGCCCACTCTGGGGGGCTGCGGCCCAGTGGGGTGGGGGGGGCTGCAGACCTTTACAAGAAAGCGTAGCAGCCAGCTCTGGGGAAGGAGGGGTGCAGCCTGAGGGGACCGGGCACCCAAACCTCCTTGGCCACACTCTCACTCCCAGCACTGCCCTCCTGCCAGTTCCTCGGAGGAATGAGGGCAGGTCAGGGCCACCTTTTTCTTAAATTTTTCTTTAAAAGTAGTATCTTTGCTGAAGTAGGCTTTTGGACCTGGAGGAAAGGCCCTCAGAGACTGTATGGGAGCCTTCTGCCATTCCAACAGGAAGACTGCATGAGGCTTCACAGGCCTGGATGAAGTATGGACAGAACGCTGTGCACAGGAGGTCATGCCTGTGTGTGCGTGCCTGTGTGTGTGCCTATGTACCTGTGTGTGCATGCCTATGTGTGCCTGTGTGTACCTGTGTGTGTGCGGCTCTCTGTGCCTGTGTGTGTCTGTGTGTGTCTGTGTGTGCCTGTGTGTGCCTCTGTGTGTGCCTCTCTGTGTGTATGTGCCTGTGTGCGTGCGCCTCTGTGTGTGCACCTCTGTGTGCCTGTGTCTGTGTGCATGCCTGTGTGTGTGCCTGTGTGTGTGTGTGCGTGTGTGTCTGTGTGCCTGTGTGCATACCTGTGCATGCCTGTGTGTACCTGTGTGAGTGTCTGTGTACGTGCCTATGTACGTGCCTGTGTGTACCTGTGTATGTGCCTGTGTGCCTCTGTGTGTGTGTGCCTGTGTGCATGCCTGTGTGTACCTGTGTGAGTGTCTGTGTACGTGCCTGTATACGTGCCTATGTACGTGCCTGTGTACCTGTGTATGTGCCTGTGTGCCTGTGTGTGCCTGTGTGCATGCCTCTGTGTGTGTGTGCCTGTGTGCATGCCTATGTGTACCTGTGTGTCTGTGTACGTGCCTATGTACGTGCCTGTGTGTACCTGTGTGTGCCTGTGTGTGCCTGTGTGCGTGCCTGTGTGCACCTGTGTCTGTGTGTGTGCCTGTGTGCATGCCCATGTGTGCATGTACCTGCCCATGTGTGCATGTACCTGCCCATGTGTGCCTGTGTGCGTGCCTGTGTACCCATGTGCATACCGTGTGCATGCCCATGCACATTGATTTGTGCGTGCACTCATGTGTGTGTGTGCTTCTCACAGGTGCACTGGAATCTGGTCTGTGCTTCTCTCTGGTACATCCACCAACAGGGCTGTTGCCTCCGTGCCCTCTTCTCAGTACCAGCAAGAGGCTCAGGAGTACAAGGCCACAAACACTAGCCCACAACTGGATGGTTGTTCTGCTTTTATTCCGTAGCAAGGCTACCCCTAAGTGTCAAACCCTGCAAATGCCCAGGGGAATTCCGTCGGAGCAAAGTGCCACACTGGGTTACAGGTGCGTGTCCATGGGAAGGTCTCAAAGGAAGTCAGTGTGACGTGGTGACTGGCGACCCACACACAGATCCACACATTGCGTCACAGCGTTAGGAGGCCTTCCCACTGCACGCCACCAAGCCACCACCCCCGCGTGGCGAGGACAGCCTGTGCACGGGGCCAGCAGGGCTTCCTGGGGACACCAGTTCTTGCTCACACAAGCTGCACTTCTCCCAGATGGTAGGCCTCACCCTCAACTTGGCCACCCCACACTGCTAGGAGCAGATCTAGCAAAACTCTTTTTAAATAAAGAACTGCTTTGGGGAGGGAGTGGTTGACTGCCCTGCAGACTTCAGAAACCAGTCTGAACAGGGTCAAGTGTCAGCAGGAGTCTCTGGCTGCAGTGACAAGCCTCACCACACCTGCAGTCTGACCTCTGTCCCACCCTGTGCAGTCTATCTCAAACGCGGCAGGTCTGTCGGCCGCTGAAGACACTGAGCTGGTAACAGACGTCCCACAGTGGACTCAGAGCTCTGCTGGCTAATGAGTAACCTGGACCAGCCCAAAACCTCTGCCCAGGAAGCAGCAAGGAGCAGCCTGGGGCACAGGCTTTGCTCAGAGCTCCTGGGCATCCAGAAGGACCTCCTGTCACTCCTTGGGAACCACCTGCGGGTCCAGTTTCTCCTCGTCTGAGAGCTGAGCTAACACACAGCTGGCCTTGTATCCTGGGAAGACAGAGCACAGAAGCCTATCACAGCTTATTACTAAACACCCAAGCACCCAAATGTGAAGGTAGGAAGTCTGAAATGTACAGTAAAATTGGATCTAAATAAAGACTTTTACTCTGTGTATAAAATAAGTTCACTAAGTCCAAAGACTAAAATTGACCCAAAAGCCTATTTCTGAAGGAAGCTACCACCGCTACAATTACACTGAAGGTGTAAAGGCAGTCAGCACAGCAGTCAACAGAGCAAACTCTGAAATCCAGCCAGCACACAACTGCCCAGCCAGGTCTTACGAGCTGCACGGGCCCGGGGCCATCAACCTAACCTCTCTGTGCCTCAGTTTCTCCATCAGTGGGCTGTGGTGAGGACCGGGGCAGAACACACACGAAAAGAGCACTCGAAGCAGTGTGGCCGCAGGAAGGGGCTGCACATCGCGAGGGACACGCTCACCTTCCTCCTCGTGACAGCACGAGATGCACCAGCCTCAGCAGGCCCCCGACGGGAAGGAACGGCCTCAGAGGTGGAAGTGGTCAGGCCACAGAAGGTGAAGCCTCGCTCACTGTCCGAGGCCCACCACGGCGCTTCCATCGGCTGTGTTGGGCTATAATCCGCTATAATTCCCTCATCTGAAGGACGTAATCTGCTGGATTTGGCATCTTCGGAGCCACACATCCACTACCGCCACCCGGTTCCCTAAAATGTCCATCACCCCAGAAAGAAGCCCCAGCCCCATCAGCAGTCACTCAGCAGCCCATCTGCTCCCTCTCTCACAGTGACCTCTTCTAAACACCTCACAGAAACAGAATCTTCAGCCCGCCCGGTGTGGCTCAGTGGTTGAGCGTCACCCATGCACCCAGAGGTCACTGGTTCGATTCCAGTCAGAGCACATCCCCAGGTTGTGGGCCAAATTCCCAGTGGGAGGTGTGAGGAGGCAGCCAATTGATGTTCTTGCTCACCGACGTTTTTATCTCTCTCTCTCTCTCCCTCTCCCTTCCTCTCTCTAAAATTAATAAAGAAAAAAAATTTTTTTTTAAAACAGAATCTTCACGTGGTCTTTTCTGATGGGCTCCTTTCACTTCGTTATGTTTTCACGGCCACAAGAGTCAGTCCGTCATCCCTTTACTGCTGAATGACGTCACACTACGTGGACGTATCACACTCTGTCAACTCGCCCTCTCTTGACGGACTGCCGGTCGCTTCCGCCTCCCGGCTCTCGTGGATACTGCTGCTACGCACATTCACGTGGACACACTTGTTTCTCGTAGGTGGACAGCCAGGAGGGGATCACTGGTCCACACGGTCACTCCATGGGAACGTCCTGAGGAGTGACAAGCTGTTCCCTCAAAGGGCAGCGACATTCTGTATCACCACCAGGAAAGAACGAGCGTCCCAGCTTCCCCGCGACTTTGCCACCACCGTTCCTGCCGTCCCTCCATCACAGCCATCCCAGTGGGTGTGCCGTGGCATCTCACTGTGGTTTGGATGTGCACTGCCTGATACTTTCTTTGTTTTGTTTTGTTTTAATCCTCAACCAAGGATATTTTTCCATTTATCTTCAGATAGAGTGGGAGGGAGAAAGAGAGAGAGAAACATTGATGTGAGAGAGACATCGACAGGATGCCTCCCGCACGACCCAACCAGAGCCAGGGACCGAACCACAACTGAGGTATGTGCCCTTGACCGGAATCGAACCCACGACTCTTTGGTCCGCAGGCCAACACTCTAACCACTAAGCCAAACCTGCCAGGGCTGCCTGATAGTTTTTAATGTGCTTATTGAATATTTGTATATCTATTTTTTTTTATCCTCACCTGAGGACATTTTTGCATTTATCTTCAGATAGAGTGGGAGAGAGAGAGGGAGGAAGAGAGAGAGAGAAACATCAATGTGAGAGAGACACATCGAGTGGTTGCCACCCACATGACCCCAACCAGGGCCGGAGATGAACTGCAACCAAGGTATGTGCCCTTAGTGGGAACCGAACCCGGGACTCTCTGGTCCACGGGCCAATGCTCTAACCGCTGAGCCAAACCGGCCAGGGTTGTATATCTATTTTTGAGAAACAAATTCAAATACTTTGTCCATTTTTTATTTAATATTCTGGATACAGCCCTTTACCAGATACATGATTTTCAAATATTTTCTCTCATTCTTGGGTTGTCTTTTCACTTTCTTATTTTTACTTTTGGTTCATCCTCACCCAAGGATATTTTTCCATTGATTTTTATTTTTTTATTTTTTTCTTTATTGATTTTAGAGAGAGAGGATGGGAGAGAGAGATGGAAACATCGATGAGAGAGAACATCAACTGGCCGCCTCCTGCATGTCCCCCACTGGGGATCCGGTCTACAACCTGGGCATGTGCCCTGACCAGGAATTGAACCGGCGACCTCTTGGTGCATGGGTCGACGCTCAACCACTGAGCCACACTGGCCAGGTCCACTGATTTTTAGATAGACTGGAAGAGAGGGAGAGAGAGCGAGGAGCAAGAGAAACATCGATGTGAGACACATCCATTGGATGCCTCCGGTCAACCCTAACAGGGGCCGGGGATTGAACCTGTAACCCAGGTACATGCCCTTGACCGGAATCGAACCTGTGACTCTTTGGTTCTCAGGCTGAGGCTCTAACCACTGAACCAAACTGGCTGGGGCGAGTCTTCTCTCTTTTTCCTCGGTCAGTCTAGCAGCTTCTCAGCTTTGTGGGTCTTTTCAAAGAGCCAGCCTTTGAACTAATCTCTATCCTCTTCTTCTGGCTCGGGCTTTGTTCACCCCCCTCTTTCTGGTTTGTGGTGCCCTCAGGGGATGGCTGAGATCTTTCTGATGCAGGTGCTTACAGCTCGTAGTCCCGGCACTGCTTTCACTGCATCCCCTACACTTCGGTAAGTTTTCATTTTCATTTCTCTCAAAGTATTTTTTAATCTCCTTTGTGTTTTTTTCTTTGACCTACTGGTTATACAGGAGAGTATTTAATTCCCACGTTTGTGAATTTCCCGGTTGCTGGTTTCTAACTCATTCCACTGTGGCTGCAGAAGACACGTGGTGTGCTTCCAGTCCTGTGAGAGGGGTGGGACTTTCCTGTGGCCTACCACAGGATCTAACCCAAACAACGTTCCCTGTGCGAAGGAGAGGAGCGTTTTTTCTTCTCCTCTTGGGTGGGGCAGTCTGTGGGCGTCTGTCTGTGAGGCCCGGCTGGTTCACAGTGCTTGAGTCTTCCATTCACTCTGATCTTCTGTCTAGTGTTGTACCTATTTCTGAAAACAGGATATTCACGTCTCCAACTGTTACTGTGAACCGTCCATTTCCCCTTCTTCACGCATACTGGAGCACTGTTACTAGGTGCAGATATGCTTATAATTAACACGTATCCTCGAGGGATTGACCCTTCATCATTATAACATGTTATTCTGTGTCCCTAAAAATGATCTTTGTCTTCAAGTCTATTTTGTCTGACATTATTAATACAGCCACTCTGGCTCTCTTCTGGCTACTATTCGCAAGGTGTACCCTTTTCTTCCTTTCACTTGTATTTGTATCTGTTAATCTTTAGTGTCTCTTGAACACAGTATATAGTTGGATCATGTTTCTTTAAATCCATTCTGCCAATCTCTGCCTTTTATTTATTTATTTTTTTAATCTTCACCTGAGGACATTTTCTCACTTTTTGTTCAGATAGAGTGGGAGGGAGAGAGAGGAAGAGAGAGAGAGAGAAACATCGACATGAAAGGGACACATCAAGCGGCCGCCTCCCGCACGACCAACCAGGGCCGGGGACAAACCGCAACTGAGGCACACCGCTCCCAGCAGGAACCGAACCCGGGTCTCTCTGGACCTCAGGCTGATGCTCTAACCGCTGAGCCAAACCGGCCAGGGCCAATCTCTGCCTTTTAATTCAAGTGTTTACTCCACTTACATTTAAGACAATGACTGAAAAGTAGGGTTTACATCTGCAGTTTTGCTATACTTTCCGTGTCCTGTCTTTGTTCCTGTACTCTTCCATCACTGTCTTCTTTCGTATTAAACAGGTATTTTTAGTACACCAATTAATTCCCGCATTTCTTTTACTACATTTTTTAGTTACTTCCTTTTTACTTTTTATTTTTTTGTTAATCCTCACCAGAGGATATTTTTCATTGATTTTTAAAGAGCGTGAAAGGGAGGGCAGGAGGGTGAGAATGAGAGAGAGAAAGAGAGAAACATCGATGTGAGAGAGACACATCGACACCAACCAGGGCCAAGGAGCGAAACTGCAACCCAGGTACCTGCCCTTGACCAGGAATCAGACCCATGAGCCTTTGGTGCACAGGCCGATGCTCTAACCAAACCACTTAGCCACACCCACCAGAGCTACTTTCTTAATAGTTACCTGAGGATTATAATTAACATCTTAACTTAAACCAATCTAGTTTGGGTTAACGCAAACTTAATTTTAATAGGATAAATTTTGCTCCAACATAGCTCTGTTCCCTCCCCCCTCCTTTGTGCTATTATCACACAAATTACCTCTTTATATGTTACAAGCCCGTCATTATAGTTTTATTTAAACTCTATTAAAATTAATTTAAATTAGTTGTATGCAGTTGTCTTTTAAATCAGATAAGAGACAGAAGTCACAAACATATACTTGTGCCATCTTACATTTACCAACACAGCTGCCCACCCAGCGCCCTCCAGCTCTTCGTGGGCCCACTGTCTTGTGTCCTTGCCTTTCCGCCCGGAGCACTCCCTTTAGCATTTATTGTAGGGCAGGTCTGCGAGCAACAGAGTCCCTCATTCTTGTTTATTTAGCAATACCCTAGTTTCTCCATTTTTGAAGGATAGTTTTGCTGGCTACAGAATTCTTTTATATATATATATATATATATATATATATATATATATTTTTTTTTTTTTTTTTTTTAATTTTAGAGAGCGGTTAAGGGAGAGGGAGAGAGAAACATCGATGAGCGAGAACATCAACTGACCACCTCCTGCATGCCCTCCACTGGGGATTGGGCCCACAACCTGGGCATGTGCCCTGACCAGGAATAGAACCAGAGACCTCTTGGCACAGGGTCAAGGCTCAACCACTGACCCCACCGGCCGGGCTGGCTGCAGAGCTCTCGGTGGACAGCCTCTCACCCAGCACTCTGTCTGTGCCAGCCCAGGGGCTCATGGCTCAGGGAGAAGTCACCCCATCTGAAGGCTCTCTTAAAGACCATGGTCACTTTCCTCTTGCTTTCAAGATAATTGTCTCCGCCCTTTGACAGACTGGCTGTGATGTGTCAGACACTCATCTCCGTGAGTGTACCCTATATGGAGTTCCCCCGGATGTGTCAATTAATGTTTGTCACAGGGATCACCTGCGCACAGTGCTGACAGGAATCATGGCGCTGGCTCTTGACTGGGCCCCACAGGACCGTGGGCAGCCCGGTTTGCACAAGGAACCCCACCCCCACCAGAGCCGCTGGCTGCAGGGCAGGCGGGACAGAGTCGAGGGTGTCTCGGCGCGGCTGGGCATGCTGGACTGCCTGGCACCGCTGCCTTCCAGAGGGCCCTGCGTGCTGCAGTGCACAGGATCAAAAGGCAGAGTAGCGGTCTGGCTGCACAGTCCCGCCCTGCAGAGCTGATTTATCACCCCAGCCACGGTGCTGGCCTTCTGCTGTCACCATGCGAAGCAGACTCACCCGCGCTGCCCCTGTGGCTGGGACAGGGACCCAGCCGATTCCCAGCACCTGCGACACATCAAGTGGGAGTTGCGGGAGCTGCATTTGATGAAAATACTAGGAAAACACTGGCTGTCCAAAATCGAAACAAATTGAAAAACACGTGGAAGTTCCTGGGAAGCCTGTCGGAGCCTGGAGAAGATATCGGAGACACAGCCGTTGGAGGTTTTGAAGAGTCAGGTATAAGACAGAATCAGATCCCTCCTGGACATCAGCAGCAGCACAGCCACCCCAGGGCTTTTGGGAAGTCAGACACGTATGTCACCTGCCACCTAAAGCCTTGTTCCTTCACCATCGAACCGTGCCCACATAAATGCTCACGGTTGAGTGGATACACCTCACGGACCTGGCCACGGCCGCAGACACCAGGCCCATCAGCAGCAGAGTCGCGCGGCACAGGGAAGGCTCCGACAGGATCGACCTGCCTGCGGACCAGCTCCCGGCCCTTCACACCGGCTTGTCCTGCACACTCTCAGGGACCTGCCGGACAGTCCCACAACGGTGACAGGAGGGGACTAAGTCACGTGTACACGTGTGAACATGGGAGCGAATCGCACGTGCAGATTCACGTGTGCCATGTTGTGAGAGTGGTGCACATTTTGGGTGAACTAGATTTCTGACTTCAATTTTCTAATGTGCGTGATTTCCATGAAGAAAATTTGTTTGTAAGTGTGCACATTTTAAAAGCCTCTTTTCAAATGAAGCAAACGTATGGAAAAGGCTGTAGCTCTAAGTGTCACTGGAAGGCAAATACTTTATAAAAGGTGGAAGTTGAAACGAAAAACTACACGTGGGGAGTCTGCCTTCACACGCTCTCTCCGCATCTCCTTCGCGGGGCTGTGGGTGCCTCAGCGTGCCTGCCGGCCTCCCATGGTCTCGAGGCGCTGTTCACCTTTCTTCCTCCTTTCACCTTCTGCTCCTCAGTCTGGATCCTGTTGTCCCCTCACACACACCTTGATTTAGTCATCTTAACAGGCCTATTCTCAGGTGCACTGACTCTTTCTTTTTTCCAACTCAAATCTACTGTTGAACCCCCTGGAGAATTTTTCATTTTAATTATAGTGTTTTCAACCCCAGAATTTCTTTCTGGGTTTTGGTTATTTTTTAACAATATCTGATTCAGGTATTGATCTCTATGTGGTGAGCAATCAGTCTCGTGTTTCTCTTCAGTTCTCTTTTTTTTATTTAAGTGCAACTTCTTTTTTAATCCTCACCCAAGGATGTATTTGATTGATTTGTTTGTTTGTTTGTTATTTCTCACCTGAGGATATTTTCCCATTGATTGACTTTTACATAGAGTGGAAGGGAGGGAGGGAGGGAGGGAGAGAGAGATTGATGCGAGAGAGACACATCGACTGGTTGCCTCCCGCACGACCCCAACCCAGGGCCAGGGATTGAACCTGCAACCCAGGTACGTGCCCCTGACCAGGAATCGAACCCATGACCCTTCGGTCCATGGACTGATGCTCTAAACGCTGAGCCAAACTGGCCAGGGCTAATTCTTTAGACATGGTTTCTTTTAGTTCTTGGAACATATTTATAATAACCAATTCCTTATCTAGTAAGTTCAACATCTGGACCCTTTCTAAGATAGTTTCTTTTACTTTTTTTCCTATACGTAGGCCACATTCTCCTGTTCTCTGTACATTTCATGTCGTATGGAAAACTGGGTATTTCAGGCAACATAACGAAGCAGCTCTGGAAGTTGGAATGCTACTGCCCTGTTGGTTTGGCGACTTTCCTGACCGGTGTCTGTAAAGTCTAACCCTCTAGTGCACTCAGTTAGCTCGGTGAAGGACTGGCCAGAGACTCCCTTAACCGCCCTGAGCTAGTGAGCATCCAGACGTTCCCAGGAACCGTGCGCGCTGAGACACCCGTGCACCACTCAAACCTCACTTCTCGCCTGCGCAGGGATTAAGACGAGCCAGTGGTGACAGGCAGAGGCCCTCTCAAGTCCTCCCCAGACACACCCAGTCCTGCACGTGTACAGCGTCCAGTCCACTGAGCCCTCCAGAAGGTCTCAGATCCCGGGATGGCAGGTCCTTCCTCACACCTGCCTTTCAGATTCCAGCCAGACTGGTTTGCCCCACTGTGGCAGCAAACAACCACCAGTAACTATTCCCCAAGCACTCTGAGGGTGGGCTCTGCCCACGGCTGCCGCAGCGAGCTGGAGGGAGGAGGGAGAGCAGGCCAAGCGGGCAGCCAGCAGTTTTCCTGACCACCCTCCTGAGGTGGTGCCGGCCTCAGGTCACTTCCAGAGCTCCACAGAGTGGGCCACCTGAACCGATGTCTTCACTGCTCTCACGGAGGGCGAAGGCACAGGGGTCCTCACCGCCATGAGGCCTGGAGGCCACTTCCGCTGCGGAGTCAGAGCCACTGTGAACAGAGAGAACTCGGCCATCCCTGCCTCCTTCAGTCCTGGTTTCTGAACCTCCAAAGTCCACCCGTCTTGACTGAGAGCAACCAACCTTTCCCCGACTGGCTTTCCTGCCTGAGCCTCGTCTGAAATCCACCCTCTGCCTCCAGACAAGCTGACAGTGTCGCCGTCCTGTTTGAAGTGCGTCAATGGTCCGCACCTACAGAGGGGAGACCCTGGTCTGGTTCTGCCTTACCTCCTTCTCCTGCCATCCCCACCACCCACAACCCCGTGAGTGTGTCCTTCCTTTCCCAGATCATCCCCAACACCAGCCAGCTGAGCCAGACCTGACCTGAGCGTCCCCTGCTTTATCAGGCCCCCCACTGTCTCCTGAGCTGACCACCACTTTCACGACTCCTCTCACACCTCCTACCACTCTGCAGTCCAAGGGCTCGAGCTGCTCCGAGGACAGGGACCACCTCTCAGGGTCCTCAGTGTTTAGTATGTACACAAAAAAGCCAGTCTTTATAATGCTCTACACAAGGCCCTACTCACCTGTCTCCCTTCCCCCGCTGACCTAACCTGCCCCTGCCGGAAATTCCTCTTGGCTCCTTCTGCCGCCACCTGAGCCGCCTGCTGATCCTCGTGTACTGGTTATCTTCCCCCATGAGGGCCTTTGGACTGCTGCTCCCTGTCCAAAGTGCCCTCCGCCTCACTGCTACGTGGCCCAGGGCCTTCAGTCTGAGCAGCTAGCACCTTCACAGCAAGCGCAGTCCTGGTCGCCCTACCTGAAGCTGAAAACCCCCAGCCCCTACTCCCCATCACTCTCCCTTGACTTGCTCTACTGCACCTGTTACCTTCTAGCAAACGACAAGACTCTGTATTATCTGTCTCCATCCACCAGACGTACGCCCCACGTGAGCAGGGGTTCTGTCTCATTTACTGCTGTGGTCCCAGGACCCAGAACAGTGCCTGGCATTCAGCAGGTGCTCAATAAAGCAGCACACAGCTAGTACATTCAACAGCCTAAAGACATCCCAGGGCTCTGAAGGAACTGAGCTAGGAGACAGCTGACATCCACTGAGCAGTGGACTCTCCACCAGGCAGGTGATGCCTTTTCTCCAACACAGCGCCCTCTGAGCTCCCTCTCCCATCTGGCTTGCCAGTCTCGCCCGTCCTTCCTCCTTCCTCCAAGTGAACGCTCTATTCCCACCATCTCCTTATCTCCATTGCCATGACATCTCTCATCTGAACTGCACCAACCCCCCCACCCCGGCCTCCTCCAACCTGTCCCCACAGAAAAGCGGAGCAACCTTTCCATATAACCAGTCCTGCCTCGCCTCCGTCTTCCTCAGCAGCTTCCCACCTGACGCTCAGAGACAGACTCGCTGCCAGGCCTGAGCACCCAGCAACCTGACTCCGTTTCTGTTGTGCCCCCCATGTCCTGAGCCGAACCAGCTCTTCACACCCCAAGTCTCCCCCTCAGAAGGCGGGCCCCAGGCAGCTGCAGGACCCAGCTCCCAGGGCACTCCTTCAGAGAGGCCTTCTGGGAACACCCTCTCATCCCCTATACACGATGAAGTATATTCTAAAACATATTTCTACTTTGAAAAGTCAGAGTTCAGGGGTTTGTTTTGTTTTTTTCTTTTTTTCTTATAGAGTGGGAGGGAGGGGGAGAGAGGGAGAGAAAGAGAGACAGAGAGAAACATCGATGTGAGAGGGACACATCCATAGGTTGCCTCCCGCACGACCCCGACCAGGGCCGGGGACGAACCACAAGCAAGGTACATGCCCTTGACCAGAATCGAATTCGCGACTCTTTGGTCCGCAGGCCGACGCTCTAACCGCTGAGCCAAACTGGCCAGGGCAGAGTTCAGGGTTTAAAGTAACTCTCTGGAAATTTAGACATCCAAACTCCTCTGGGCTGACCGTTACCGATAACTGTGGTTAATCGACACTGGCTGACCACAGAGAGAATTCCCCATCTCTTATATCCCACTACCGACAAGAACGTCGCCAGCACAGAGGCATCTGTGAGGCGAAGCCTGTCAGTGGCCGCCCTCCCTCGACTGACTTCTGGGTTTCAGAGCACTGTGAATGAGCCCGCGGAAACAGGACCTCCGCACAGCGGAAACAAGGCCCTCCCTGGTCGCTGGCGGCAGGTGAGGACCGGGACGAGGCCACAGAGGCCCGGGTGCTCTTTCAGTCGCACTTAGAAACACAGGAAGAACAGGTCTGCAGTGAAAACTACATGCCCAAATCAGACTTAATAATGAGAGGCGTGATTACTTCCTTTAAAAATTAAAAAGTAAAAATACTAAAAGTTAAATTATTCTTTCCCAAGGCCTTCTCTTAAGCAGTGATGAATCCAAAGTATAAATAACGGCCATAATTGTCATGAAGGTGTGTGTGTAATATATAAAATTTAAAAGGAGACAACTGGCCCTGGCCGGATTGGCTGAGCGGTCAGAGCGTCGGCCCGCAGACCAGAGAGTCCCGGGTTCGGTTCCCACTGAGGGCACGTACCTCGTTTGCAGTTTGTCCCCGGCCCCAGTTGGGGTTGTGTGGGTGGCAACCAGTCAATGTGTCTCTCTCACATCGATGTTTCTCTCTCTCTCTCTTCCTCCCTCTCTCCCTCCCGCTCTATCAGAAGATAAATGCAAAAATGTCCTCGGGTGAGGATAAAAAAAAGAAATTAAAAGGAGACGACTGTATCAAAGTGTTGGACACTGGAGACGGTCGTGTGGTGACAGACGCGGCCTAAGCGCCCAGGAGCCATCTGCCTGCGGCGGGGAGGAGGGGTCCGTCCAGAGCAAACCTGCTCAGACAGGGAACGGAAAGGCTCAGGACCTGAAGGTGCCAGGTGCCCGAGGAGGCCAACGCCAGGAGCACGGACTGGAGTCCACATAAGGAGCAGCAGCCCCAGCAGCAGACCCTGCGGCCAGGCACTGACCCGTCCCAGCGGGAACACCGGAGTCCAGGCCTGGCGACACTGGAGGGCTGGTGGAGGCAGCCGTGAGGTGTCTCCTCACGGCAGGGAGACACCCTCTCCGGAATAGCAGCAGCAGGCCCACGACACCATCTATCCACCAATCCAGAGACTGGACAGCTAGTCTGAGGAAGGCTGGAAAGATGGCCGACATGTCGGACCCCGACGAAAGAGACCCCGCCGACGCCCAGCCCACGCTGGCCGATGCTGGTGCATGTCAGTGGACAGACACCAACCACCAGGTGTCCAGAAAGGTCCACAGCATGAGCCAGAGACCACAGCAAACCTGCAGAAAAGGAATTCAAGCCCAGAGGCTATGCAGAGAAGGAAACTCTAAAACAGCGAATATTCTTACATAAACAAGAGAAAACAGCTTCAAGGACCCGATGCCACCAAAGAAGCGGCACTCAGGCAATAAGAAAGCCCTCAAATTATGAAAGTGAGAGCAGCAATTCAACAGAAAGGCTGAAGGACCCAAGTGAGAACCTCGGGAAACAGAACACCCCAAGGACAAAGAAATGGAAAAGGAAAGATAAAAAGGAAATGTAAGGCAAGGGGTCTGAATTTCAGCTACTATCAGATTACTGAAGAAAAGAAGGTGACTGGAAATGATCAAGAAAACAAGAATATTGCCCCAAACCCGAAGGGCAGGAGTTCCACTGGAGTGAGGCCGCCGCCGCCACACCTGGACACAGCAACCCACCTTTCAGACCACTAGAAACTGGAAGTACAGCGCACCTTCCAAGCTGAGGGGGGTCATTCCAGCCCAGGCTTCTACTCAAATACTCGATTAAGTATGAAGGTGACAAATACATTCATTTTCACAAATGAAAATCTCAAAACAAGTTCACCCCCTACAGTCTTTCTCAGCTACACGAAAGATGTGCACCCCCACACTGAGAGCAGACAAGCCCAGGCCCAGAACACAGACCCTCGGGCGGTGACGGCCCCTCAGATGTGCACCCCCAGACCTGCCCACTCCAGGAAGGGCACCCAGTGGGGCGGGCACTGGGCAGCACCTGCGCTGTCCCCCACGGCACAGGCTCTCGCAGTCATGGCCGCAGCTGAAGGGCAGCAGTTGTGTTAAAAAGCAGCAACCCAAAGGCAGTAGCTAACGCCAGAGGAATGCAAAGTTGAACCATTCTGCTCCACTGAGAAGGTTATTTTCAGACATGAATTAAATGCGATACATTAAGGAGATCAAACACTGCAACATACTAGCGAATGGGAGGAGGAAAGTTTAGGTGAGTTACATCCTCAACATCCACAGTGAGAAGCCAATAAATAATGACTAAAGGGGAAAAACACCCATAAACTGTATAAACATGTAATTTAGAATTAATAAGTAATCATGTTGTTAAAGTAAACATGGGAAGAAACGGCTATAAAATGAAAATAACTGACTCAGGTGTAGGAATGGGATGAAGAGGGGGTCACGTGTTTTATAATCAACTATTTAAACTACATTCTTGACTCTAAAACATTTAATCAAGGACAAGAGTAGAACAATAAAATGACAAAAATGAATGCAATTGGGAAGACCTGCCCAGTGACTCACTACAGACCCCTCTCCCTGCCCGACTAGGATCGTCACCCTTCATGATAAATATTCCAGCACATGACCCCCCCAACCATGGCCCCGACCTCGGCTCCTCAGGTGATCTGGTCCCCACCACTGCCACCCCTCCAACAATCACCCTCACCACACTCCAACGCAAGTGGTCCCACCAGCCCCACCCTCTCAGCTTGCTCCACCAGGTAAGCCAACTCTGAACACCTCCTCCCCCAGGACCTACGACCTACCATGTCTCTCCCCTCCCTGTCCTCATCCTCTTAGCCAGCTCTAGTCCCATCACACAAACCAAGCCCCGACCCTCCTCCATCTGTGCACTTGCTCAGCAAAACCCCTCCCTGCTGAACCCAATTCATGGCCAACAGGCACCTGAGCCTGGACAGCAAGGATCCTGGTGAAACCACACACCAGTGGCTGGGCTGGCCTCACACCCAAACCCCAGGGAGGCCCACCAGCTCTTCTAAGTGCTTCTCCACCTCCACCACCTCGCCACCCCTCGCTGGCAGCTGGGGAACCTGATCCCTCCACCACCTCCACCTGCCCCTCTGCCTCTCTCCACACCCTCCCCTTCCTCCCTGGCCCTTCTCTCCCATCAGCCTGCAAACTGCTCAGTGTCCACTTCCCAAGAGTCCTCACCATTCTCACCTGGTTCAGGGCCTCCTACCTGGTCTCCTGCTTCCTCTCCTCACAGCCGTCAGAGGAACCCTTCCCGAAGGTAAGTCTCTTCTGCTCACCCTCCACCGGCTCCACAGCCACTCGGAGGAGAGCCAGAGTTCTCCTAAAGGCCTACAAGCTCCCCACCAGCTGCCTCTCCCCTCCACCCAGCTCTGACGTCCAGCCACACTGGCCTCCCTGCCCACCAGCCACACGCCAGGGCACGGCACACCTGAGCCCAGCGACACTAGCTAATTGCAACCCCCTCTCCCTGCTTTGTTTTCCTCTCAGTATAGTTTGTAAAACACTCTGTGTTACACTTATTTTACTTACCTCACTAGAATGTAAGACACACTGTTATTCTTGTCTGTTTTGTTCACTGTGTAAAATGAGCACTCGGTAAATTTACTGAACAAATGAATTAAACTTAAAACATTTTTAGGTCCTGGCCGGTTTGGCTCAGCGGTTAGAGCGTCGGCCTGCGGTCCAGAGAGACCCGGGTTCGGTTCCCGCTAAGGGCATGTACTTCGGTTGCAGTTTGTCCCCGGCCCTGGTTGGTCGTGTGGGTGGCAGCCACTCGATGTGTCACTTTCACATCGATATTTCTCTCTCTCTCTCTCTTCCTCTCTCTCCCTCCCACTCTATCTGAACAAAAAATGAAAAAATGTCCTCGGGTGAGGGAAAAAAAACAAAAACATTTTTAGGACACCCACACCTTAACAGGAGGATCCTGTGAGTGACCTGCCATGGCAAAAGGAATTCTGCAGATGAGATTAAAATAGGGGCGTTATCCTGGGTCCCGTGGTAGGCCAGGTCTAATCAGATGAGTCCTTAACCGCAGATAACTCTCTGCTTGGAGGCAGGAGATGTGGCTGATGAGGTCAGAAATCCAAATCTCGAAAAGGATTCACTAGAGGGGCCTCCCAGAAAACACAAAGGAATGTGGGCAGGCCCGCCCTGGGCGCCGAGGCTGGCTGGCTCTGTCTCAGGGAGCAGGAACTGAGCAGAAGCAGCTGCACCCCAGTCTCCAGAGGGCCCTGGCTCTGCAGACACCTGGTGAGACTGCAGGCAGGGCCCACTGAGCCAGGCTGTGCGCTTCCCCTGCACAAGGCCGGAGTGCTGGCTTGCTCGTTCACGCCACAGAGAGCCACACCTGTGCCCTCAGGGGTCACTGGCTCCTTTCTTTCCTCTCGACAACAACACTGCTCAGAACTGACACTCACGTTTCCCAATCACTCTGCCTTAACCCACCTTGCCAGGTTCGCCCGCTCAGTCCTCTCCCCTGACCCATCTGCTGGCCCCTGCTCCCCAGCAAAGCTGGCCCAGCACTTGGGTCTCCATGGGCTCTACTACTTCCTAGGCAGTCGTGTGGCCTTGGGCTCCAGCACCTCAGTTTCCCCATCTGTAAAGAGGAGACTCACAGTACTAATGTCAAGTACCCCCATGCAGATTAGATGTGTACGTGAGGGGCCGGTCCGGGAGCGCACCCAGCCTCATGCAGGACACCTGTGGAGGTGAGCGGCCTGGTGATGATCTGCACTCACACCAGCAGCGACCTCCTGTCTCCTGGCGTCACCAGCTACAAAGAAGGCCCGGGTCCTCCCCTCCAGCCCAGACTGTCCTCTGAAAGCCAGTCTTGGCTATTTAACCGCGGGGTTTGCCCTACCACCTTCAGCCACTGTGGACCTGGACCAACGAGATGAAACAGTGGTTTTCTGACCCTGGACAACTGACTGAGGAAGACAGTGTCACTGACAGAAGACAAACAAGATGAGCCTTTCGACCTGGGGAACCCCAACAGCCCAAAGGTCTAGAGTGTACGGGGCAGAGCAGGGAGTGGAGCCTGCTGCAGGGAGCAGAGTGCCAGGAAGCTGTGGAGGGGCCCTGGCGTCTGTGTGGCTACTGACCTGCCCGCACACACCAGGGGAAGGGAGAGAAAGGAGCGGAGAGAAAACCAGGGCCCGGGGCCAGCAAGCCCGAGGGGAAGCCTCAAACCACAGGGCATGGAGCAGAGTTCCAAGAAGTGCTACCCCTCAAGAATGGGGTAAAATGAGCCCCCAACTCAAGGCTGGACTGGTCCCTCTTCACAAGGGTCAGACTGCTTCATCCCAGAACAACGCTCAAGAATACTTAAAGAAATACAAAACTATTCAGGACCGACAAGGTGAAATCAGTGTGTCCGGCATTCAGTAAAATACTACCTGGCATGTGAAGAAACAGGAAAATACAACCCATAACAAGCAGGAAGAAAACTCAATCCACGGACACAGGCCCAGAAGTGGCAGGGACGGCAGCCCCAGGAGGGAAGGACAGCAGCAGGCACTGTGGCCCTGCTCCGTGTGCCCACGGAGGTGGAGGAGGTGACAGCCTGTTCAGACACAGACACAGAAGAGGGTCGCGGGACGGGAAGTGCAAGGTCCGAGGTGAGACACGCGCAGAGGCCAGCAGGAGACAGGGCACGGCGGACACAGCCACAACCGTCCAAGATGAAGTGCACAGACAGCAGGCAGCCGTGGGCGTGGGCACCGCACAGGCCCACGCTCGGAGCCCCAGCGGTGGGAAGGGACAGAAAAATATCTGCAAAAGTATGTAAAGGGATAATGGCCAAATTTTTCATTTAATGAAAACTGTAAGCCCTCTGATCTCAGAGGGCCAAACCCCAAGCACAAGAAACCTGAGGAAAGTTACAAGGAAAGTCATAAAGCGAATGCCAGTTAGAAGGAAAGACGCTGGCCCTGGCCAGTGTGGCTCAGAGGTTGGGTGTTGTATGCACCAAGAGGTCGCCGGTTCAGTTGCAGGTCAGGGCACATGCCCAGGTGTGGCTCAATCCCCAACAGGAGCTGTGCAGGAGGCAGCCAATCAATGTCTCCCTTTCACATTGATGTTTCTCTCCCTCTCCCTTCCTTTCCTGTCTCTCTAAAAATCAATTTTAAAATATTTTTTAAAAACTGGGAAGACGTTAAAAGCAGCCAGAGGAAGAGCCACCGCACACGCAGACGAACAGACGATGCCAAGCACAGCAGCAGGCCCATCTGGACAGACCTGAGCCTGAGACCCAGGGCTGCACCTTGAACATCCTGGAACAGAACATGGAGGTGACCTGTCTCCATGTGGTCCGGGCAGCAGCATCTTCCAGTGCTCAAAACAATAAGCACCCAAATTCACTCCCTGTTTCAAGCCTTGCCCCTGCTGTTCACCATCAATACAGAAGCCAGAATGACCAACCGTGTGCTGAGAGCCTCCAAGGAGCCCCCCTGCCTGCAGCCTCGCTCGCTCTGACCGGCACCTGCCAGCAGGTCTCCCGAGGGCCGGCACCTCCACCTGCTGAACCTTCTCCTGATGTCCCCAGGGTCACTGCCACACCTTCAAGCTTTCCAAAGCATACCTTCTGCAGGCTGCCTCCCCTGACCCCTACTGCGAAGCTGAGAGCCCTCCCACGCTCTTCCCTACTTGATCTGCACAACAGATGGGCAAGGGCACAGAGACACAGAGATGTGTATGTTTCTCTCTTACGTGTATATTCTCACACGAACTTAGTTCTGAGAGCACAAGGACCTTGACACTCCAGACCGGCAGTAATCCTGGCCCACAGCAGGCACTTGACAGATTTCTCAAGTGAACAAATTGTACAACTATGTCAGAAAACGTCTGATATAACTGAACAAATGTGTCAGAAAAACAAAAATAAATTTTGAGATACACCCACACCTTCAAAACACTATTCACTCCTGGGGCTGTATCAAAGCCACAGCAAAACACCGAGAACGTGATGTGAACAACCATGTTCTCCGGACCACTCGCGAGGAGCAGACTTCACGCAGCCCCGCAGACACGTGGCCTCGGAGAGCACACATCTCCGCCCTCTGCGACCAGCATCCACACAGGGACCCACGCCCCACATGGCCCACAACCTAGAAAGGCCTGGGCAACCGCACAACCGGGCACCAAAGGACCCCCAGACGATCGATGCGCCGGCCCCTCCTCCACGTTCTCGGCACCTGGGGAGGCTGGAGGTGCTGCTCAAGCCAAGGACAACTCAAAGGGCAGCTCCTGGTGGCGGTTCCAGGCCAGCACAGTCTGAACAGCTTGTGGGCAGGAGGGAGCAGTGAGACTGAGGGAGTCGGCACCGCTGGGCCCGGGGGGCCCGCACAGCTCACAGCTCGGCGCGCACTCAGCCCCGGAGGACATGCTCACAGGCACAAGGAGGTTCCAGTCAGGTTCTGACCTGGCCGCATTGCACATGACCAATAAATGCAATCCAAAAGTCTTCCAAAATACTCGTTTTTTTGCTATACTTTTTATCGGCCTTTTTTTTTTTCTTTATTGATTTTAGAGAAAGGAAGGAAAAGGGAGAGATAGAAACATCGCTGAGAGAGAACATCGATTGGCTGCCTCCTGCATGCCCCCCACTGGGGATCGGGCCCACAATCTGGGCATGTGCCTGACCAGGAATGGAACTGGCGACCTCTTGGTGCATGGGTGGACGCCCAACCACTGAGACACACCGGCCGGGCTGTTTTAAAAGACAGTCAACAAGTCAACATCAATTTAGTGTCGTCTGTAATGCTTTGTAAGCTGTGACAGGAACACATACTGCTCTCTCAGCCACATCACCTGAGGGAAGGCTGGCCACAGAAGGTGCAAAACAGCCCTGGCCGGTTTGGCTCAGCAGTTAGAGTGCCGGCCCGTAGACCAAGGAGTCGCGGGTTCAATTCTGGTCAAGGGCACGTACCTCTTGCCCTCAGCTGCAGTTCGTTTCTGGCCCCGGTCGGGGTCGTGCAGGAGGCAACCAGTTGATGTGTCTCTTTCACATCAATGTTTCTCTCTCTCTCTCTCTCTCTCCCTCCCTTCCACTCTATCTGAAGATAAATGGAAAAAATATATCCTTGGATGAGGATTAAAAAAAAAAAGAAAATGCGAAACATAAATCCCAGTGCGGCACAGCCTCAGGTGTGCACAGTGCTTCAGGCAGGCCACCCTGAGTGACCGTCCTCACAACACCCTTGTGCCGCCACGGGATTTTAAAGTAAGAAAAACTCCTTAAAATGCAAACCGAAAACCAGGAGACCAACTTAGATGCTTGCCTTCAGTTTCAGCAACCCGTAGCGACCACCACGCCTGGGGCAGGTGGGAAGAAAGGTTAGCGTCGCAACCCCAAGGATGGGCAGCGCCACCGCAACTCTCCCTGGGTTTAAACCCCGGGCTCCGCAGGCACCAGTGGGCAAAGGTGAGAAGAAAAGGAGTAGAATCAGGCACTGCCTGGACCCCTGGGGAAGCTCTGCTCCTAAGGGACACATCCAGCACAGCCCCAGCCACTCTGAGGCACTGGCAGGCTGAGGGAGCTCCATGCACCATAACTGCACCAGGAAGAGGGTCTCAGCCTTGCCGCAAAGGTGACCCCCTCTTTCTGGGATCCCTGCCCAATTTTTTTTCTTTTTTTTTTTTTTTAGCAAGAGAAATGGGGAGAGAGAGAGAGAGAAACACCAATTTGTTGTTCCACTTATTGATGCATTCATTGGTTGATTCTTTTTTGTTTGTTTGTTTTTATTAATTTGAGAAAGAGAGATAGAAACATCGATGAGAGAGAACATCGATTGGCTGCCTCCTGCACTCCCAACTGGGGATATGGCCCACAACCTGGGCATGTGCCCTGACCAGGAACCGAACTGGCGACCTCTTGTGCATGGGTACACACTCAACCACTGAGCCACACCGGCCAGGCCATTGGTTGATTCTTGTATGTGCCCTGACCAGGGATCGAACCCACAACCTTGGCATATCGAGATGATGCTCTCACCAACTAAGCTACCCAGCCAGGTAGCTCCCTGCCCTTCTTAAATCTGCAGCACCCAACCCCACAAAGACAAACTGGACCCACCCCAGAAGCCTTCTGACCCCACTGCCCACACGCTCATTGTTGGGTGGCAGTGCCCACCTTGCCCCCTCTGCCAACGATGCTAAAGGAAAGCGTGTGAGGAGTTGGCAGGAAGTGCTGAAGGCAGAGACCAGAGTTCTTGTGGCCACGGCAGCACGCTGGGCAAGGCTGGGACTGCCCTCCCTTCTGGCACTGCCCCCACACTCTGGGCTCTCTTCCCGGTGCAGTCTCCAGGTGAAGAACAAGCCACTTCCTGCTCTTATGCTCCTCACCCTCTGCACCTCGGCCGGAGCAGGGCAGCTGCTCTATCTCAGCCTCAGCACCCACCTCCTTGGGAGCGCCAACCTGAACCTCTGTGCTGGAAATTCTTCTCAACCCAACGGCACACATTGCTTCTCAGGACATTCCAACCAGGTCAGCTGTCACACCGAAGCCAGGAAGATCTGGGAGAGGGCGAGCGCCAGAGCCAGCAGGTACATGCGGTTCTGTCCTCGGGCCGCAGCCACCAGGTGACTCTGTTCCCCTGCGAGCAGCATCCCACTTACTTGTCAAGCTCCACCCCCCATAACTGACAGAGCTCCCACACGTGGGCTCTCAGTATCAAGCCTCAGCACTCTCCCATCAGGCCAATGATGCTGACCAGGAGGGGCAAGACCTGAGGGCCCGTGCCTGTGTGCCCTGCATTCTTGTCCTCGCACTGGATGGGGGGCAGACACACTTCCACAGAAAAGGAAGGCGTGGCAGGGCCACAGGCAAACAGGAAGCCCTGCCAAGTCTGACTTGGAACCACCTCTCTCACTCCCTCTGCCCTCCCTCTAGGACCTGCCCACCTCCAAATCAGAGACCCTCCGGGCAAGAGCCCACCCCGTCCACCTGATGTCCTCGTGTTCCCTTGTGTGGATTCAGGAGCCCTGGGTGCAGAAGGTGCTCATCAGTGAATGCATCTGTCTGAGCTCCTCAGGGGGCCATTTCTCCGAACTCCACACAGCAGGTCACATAACAGGCCCAGATGCATCTCGGATCCAAAACCTAACGACCAATTTGTCCCAGAACTCAGACATGCTCAGACTTTGAGAGGAAGCTCAGTGCATGGCCATCACCCGTCGGCCCCACTGCTGCGTCCTGGGAGCACATCCTGGGAGCACACCCTCGTGAACACCCGCGCGGCCGGGAGGCCACACAGAGCTTCAGGGCAGCGCAGGGCCAGCACTTTTGCCAAATGAGTTCACCAGAGACTCACCAAAAAAGACGTTTAGTTTTTGGAGACTTCTAAGTTTTGAAATTTGAGCTACGGGAGGATGGCCTCATCCCAAGAACCTGCAGAAAGGAGCAGGTGAAATGCGAGGAGCGAGGAGCCCATCCCACCCGGGAGCTCACACCAGAGCCACCCTCTCCACGCATGTTGGTGCAGACCCCTTGAGTCTCCCCCTCTGGTCTGACTCTATTTAATATTTTAGAAGCCAAGGAAATGCCACTTGATCCCACAAAGACAATCTTCCCAATAGCCCTGCAGCCACAAAATCTTGACACACTTGGCTGCCAAAAAAAAAACAGTAAAAATCATTTTAAGAGGAAAGAAAAGCAATTCTAGGTCTGCAGCATGAGAACACACTTATCACCAGGACATGTCAACTTGTCACAAAAGAGCGATCTCCCTTCAGAGGAGCCGGAGGGACATGGGAAGGACACATGGATAGCTCCTAGAAGCCACAACCACCAGCCTTGGCAGAAAAATTCAACCTGGGCCAAACCCTTCCTTCCTCCTCTGCCTGGCGGCCGGTCCTGCTCACCCTCTGTCACAGACTTCCTTAATCAGTTTCTAAGAAATACAGATTATGCATGAGAGTGCAAAAGAAAAGATGCCAGGAGAGCATTCTTTTTCAAAAGGTCAGCATTTTTAAACTGTAGAGTCAAGACTAAAATGAACCTTGCATGTTTTTTTAGACTTTAAGTTACAAAGCAGACTGACAAACTCTGATTCTGATCTGTATTACTATGCGGGAAGATCGAGTGCCAACTATAATTCTTACACCGAAGCTTAAGCTGAATTTAAAGTTTTACGTCCGGTTTCTCCACGTCCAACTTCTGACTCATGAGAAATGGATTTTATGAACAAATAACATTTTTAAAACTTTAGTCACGAGAAAATATAATGCAAAGTGTTGCCAAATTCCAACAGAGCTGACAAACAGGAAAGGGACACGTTTCGTGAGCACCGCTGAGGATTCTTCCACCCGTTCATCAGAGCGCTACAGCAAAATCGCATGCTTTCTCCAAGAACTGGGAAATTCAGGTTTTTGCCAAATGGCTAATCACATCTCTCCACATGTTTCCCTTCATCTGAGTAAGTGCCTGGGGGGATTAAGTAAAATGCCTCCAAGCGTGGGCACGGAGACATCTGTGCAGCCCAGCCCACCACCCCGGCTCGGACGGGCAAATGGCTCCTTGACTGGTCTCACAAGAATCAAGACCCATCACCCTCCCTTCACTGCGGTCCCAATGGCTTCGTTTCGCAGGCGACCCTGAGTCTGACACTCTCAGCAGTGCCCTCTGTTTCCAACGCTGTTCCGGTGTTGACACGTCAGTGGCGATGCAAAAAGACACGCATTTGTTAAGTTGTGGCGTTGCCCCTTGACAACACGGTTTGAGCTGCGCTGGTCCGCTTATTCACAGACTCTTCAATACATATACAGTCAGCCCGCATGTCCCTGGGTTCCACATCCACCACTGGGAATCCACGGATGTGGAGGGCCGACTACACACGGATTGACACTGTTTTACAGAAGGGGCTTGAGCATCTGCGGATTCTGGTATCCACGGGGTCCTGGAACCAATCCCCCTCGGATACTGAGGGACGGCTGTAGTTAAGTTTGTGGAGAATGAAAAGTGTTATGCAGAGCCCTGGCTGGTGTGGCTCAATTTGTTGGAGCATCAAAAGGTCACAGGTTCAATTCCGGGTCAGGGCACATGCCCAGGTTTCGGGTTAGACCCCTGGTCGGGGTGCATACGAATGCAACTGAGGGAAGTTTCTCTCTCTCTCTCCCTCTCCTTTCCTCTCTCTCTTAAAAAAAAAACAACAACAATAAAAACATTGTTTCTTAAAGCTATATACGCAGATTTTTAACTGCATGGGTCCGGCGTCCCTAACTCCTACGTTGTTCACGGGTCAACTGTATATGACTCTCCTTCACAACATATTACATGTGTAAAAGCAAACAAAAGTTTCAAAATAACTGAGTAAGTAGCAAAATGACTAGTATTTTCCCAATCAGCAGTTCATTCGTGTTGAGACTGCCTGAATAGAACGTCAATCAATGCGACAGCCGGGGTGGGCCTCAAGGGCGCCATGCTGCGTGAGAAAGCCCATCTTTACAGGACACATACCACACAACCCACTCCCACAGGCCCGAGACAGGATGGAGGACAGAGGAGTGGTCGGGGCAGCTTTGGTACACAGGGCAGCATAGGGGCTTTGTAATGATGGAACAGCTCTGCCTTTTTTTTTTTTTTTTTTTCCTTTTCTTTTCACACAGGCCGGGCAAGAGCTCTGTATCATGACGGAGTAGGGATTACACAAAGCTACACGTGAGAAAAGCACATGGACTGACACACACGTCAGTGCAGCAATACTGGTGAAGTGGGAGACTATGCCTGGTGGCTGCACCAATGTCCGTGTCCTGGCGTCAAAACAGTGCTGTTATGTGAGACGTGTACCTTAGAGGAGGCAGAATGAAGGGACCTCCCTATCCACTTCTTTGCAACATCCTATGAATCTGTATTTGTTTCAAAATAAAGAATTACTGCCCCGGCCAGTTTGGCTCAGCGGTTAGAGTGTCGGCCCACAGACAGAGGGGTCTCCGGTTTGATTCTGGTCAAGGGTTGCAGGTTGAATCCCCGGCCCCGGCTGGGTCATGGGGGAGGCAGCCAATCGATGTGACTCTTTCATATTGACATTTTTCTCTCCCTCTCTCTCTCCTTCCCTTCTACTCTATCTAAAACAAAATTCAATGGAAAAATATCCTTGAGTGAGGATTTAAAAAAAAAAAAAGATTTATTTAAAAATTGGGACTTGCCTGGCCGGTGTGGCTCAGTAGATTGAGCATCGTCCCACAGACTGAGAGGTCCTGGTTCGATTCCCCGTCAGGGCACATGCCTGGGTTGCGGGCTCGATCCCCAGTAGGGTGCGTACAGGGGACAGCCGATGGATGTTTCTCTCTCACATCAATGTTTCTCTCTCTCCCTTCCTCTCTCTAAAAAAGAAAAAAATCAATAAAAACATATTTGAAAACTGGGACTAAATAAAAGGAGCAGTGTTTTTTAATGCCAGTCAAAGAGAGAAACAGTTCACTAGCTCCCACACACTGAACCCACATGAGCTGGATGGATTCCGTGGCTCCTGGGGTGAAGTTGGTCAGAAGGGATCTCAGTAATGCTGAGGCACTGAGCTAGTTCGCTGCCTGTGCCACGAGAGCTGTGGCCCCGTCCCTGCTGCCCACGCTAAGAGGTATGCTGTGCCCAGCAGCCAGCCAGAAGCAGACCACTAACACGAAGCGCACAGGTCAGGGCTGCTCCAAAAGGTCTCACAGCGGAGTTTCAGAAACCAGTTCAGAAAGACAGAAGGGAGCTGCGATCTTAGAGCTGAAACAGACCTGAGTGATGCTTCCGTTCAGCATCCACCCCCGTCAGCTGAGGAAACTGAGGCTCAGTGGACGGTGGCTGTAGGTCACTGAGCTGGTGAGAGGCAGTCAGAGCCCGGCCCCTTGCTACCAGCTCGGTGCCCTCTCTCCAGAGCCAAGCCACTTCGATCCCCTCACAGGAACACAGTAAGCACACGCAATCAGAGACCAGCAGGGGAACAGGGAGGCAGGGACCCTCTACAGGGGCCAAGCTCCAGCCAACCTCAGACCAGCTCTGACCGGGGCTCGCTTTCCAATCCCACCTCCAGCCACCTGCCCACACTTGTCTAGACACTAATCCCCTGCAGTCTGAGCACATCTTGGCCCTCCACCTGCCCTTTAGACCAATCTGCCCGACAGTCATCTCCTCAGTGACATCTCGGGCTCACTGTCCGTTCATCTACTCGGCATGTGTCTCCTGCCAGACACTGTACAAACAGGGGAGGAGTCCTGAGCAAGACAGACGTGGGCCCACCTGTGCAGCTCAGTGGATGGGGCCCAGCACCGCCAACTGAAGGGCGCTGCTCTGAAGGAGAGGCACAGCGCTGTCGGTGATGGAAGGGTGCCCCGACAGTGCCGACGGACAGGTGCTTCTCAGGAAGAGACCTGGCCCTGGCTCCCCCCGCCCCCGAGGGACTAGGCACCCCTTCTTAGATAAGCTCCACCAGGGGAGAGACTGTCTTCCTCCCTGGTCTACACCAGGGCAACACTGCCCCGCAGGCACTGTCTGGACACAATTATGGTTGTCACACCGAGGCACCCAGTGTAGAGGCCGGGACGTAGCAACCACAGGACAGCTCCACACGGCAAACCATCGGCCCACTGTCCGCAGTGCGGCCGCGGAGCAAGTCCGGTCCAAGTCAGTCAACAGGCACGGCACTGTCCTCACTAGGTGCAGGCACCCTCTAGTCAAATGCAGGCCTCGCACAGGGTGCAGGTCTGTGGGTGGTTAGTTGTGGGAGCAGCTGGGTTTCCATCTCCACGCCCGGCCCAATGCCATTTCCTCCCAAAATGAAGGACAGCCGTCTCAGCTAATTTAAGGCTGCCAAGACTTTCGGGGAGGGGGGGGTCCCCTGAAGGAAGTGCCCGCACACACTTAGCTGGGCCAGACGCATTAGGATCATGACTATCACTGCCGTGGAAATTACGGTCTACAGCAGAGGAGGAGGAAAAGGAGAAGGCTGCGCTCCTTGCAAAAGCACTGAGGGTGGTTTCCACAGCAACTGCTGGCAGAATGAGGGAGGATAAGGGGTCTTTGCCTTCCACAGTCTCACCCCCCACCCCCGGCTAAGGAGGTGAGGTTGCAAACATTCTCCAAAACAGGTATTGTACCTAAGGCAATACAAAGCCACAGTCGACAGCGTGCTAGGTGATAAACACGCCAGACAGAAGCTGGCTTGGCGTTTGTTTTTTTCAGTTAAGTGAAAGGGACGTTCTCTGCACACCAGCAGCAAACGTGGGGGCACAGACTGCACCCACCCGCCTCCGGCCTGCGCCCCCTTTGGGTGTGGGTCTTCCACTCCGAGGGGACACACAGGTCCCTGATGTCCCTGACTGGAGGCAGCAGGCAGAGCGGTTCCCCAAAGTCATCTCACCCCCCACACCAGCCCCCCACCGCTGCCGGGACCCCCCGGAAAGTGAGCCATTGTCATCAGGGGAGATCCGCACCGGACCGGGGTCACAGAGCTGCTCCCACTCCCGCAGAGAAAACCACACTATTTCGGACAAGGCTGGGTTACGTGCTCCGTTACTAGAAAGAGGAGACCGCTCATGACATCATGCTGGGAGGGCGCCCTCGCAGGAACCCCCGGCGGTGCCCAGCCCCACACCGGCCGCACTGCCGGTCCTCACCTGGCTCCCCACCGCACCCCGGTCCCGGCGCTCAACCCCGCCTGCACCCCCCGACCCCCGCCCCAAATCCCGGACCTGCGCCCGCAAACCCCGCTGCCCCCGACCCCCGCCCTCTAGGTCAGCACCCCCGGACCTCTGACCTGCGCCCCCCGACCCCCCGCCCTCTAAGTCCACACCCCAGGACCCCCGCCCTCTAGGTCGGCACCCCCGGACCTCTGACCTGCGCCCCCCGTCCTCTAAGTCCGCACCCCAGGACCTCCGCATTCCCGCCCTCTCGGTCCGCACCCCCGGACCTCTGACCTGCGCCCCCAGACCCCCCGCCCTGTAAGTCCGCACCCCAGGACCCCCGCCCTCTAGGTCGGCACCCCCGGACCTCTGACCTGCGCCCCCCGACCCCCGCCCTCTCGGTCCGCACCCCCGGACCTCTGACCTGCGCCCCCCGACCCCCGCCCTCTCTGTCCGCACCCCCGGACCTCTAACCTGCGCCCCCCGACCCCCCGGCCTCTAGGTCGGCACTCACGGACCCCCGCACCCCCGCCCTCTCGGTCCGCACCCCTGCACCCCCGGACCCCCGCCCTCTCGGTCCGCACCCCGCACCCCGGGACCCCCGCCCCCCGCAGGCCGGGTCCGCCGCCGCGGCCACTCACAGTTGCGGATGTCGGAGATGAAGACCGCCAGGCCCCGCATCCCGTCCCCCTTGGACACAGCCGGCATCTTCGGGCCCCGGGGAGCGGCCTGCGCGGACAGGCCTGCGGCGGAGCGGGCGGAGCGGGCGGAGCGGGGCGCGGGGCGCGGGGAGCGGAGCGGGAGCGCCGCCGCCCGAGGAGCCGCCTCAGCCCAGCCACCTCAGGCGCCCAGCGCGGCTTTCGGGGCGCCGCCGCCGCGCGCGCGCACGCACGCACGCTCGCAGGCAGGCGCGCGCACGCTCGCGGGGGCGAGCACGTTGAGGGCCGCGTGCAATGCTAGGCGCGGGGGCGCCCCCTGCAGGCCGACGCCTCGGGCGGGGTCGCGCTGGGAGCCACCGGGCCGGGCTCCCCGGCTGCCCACGACGGACGCTGCCCGCCGCCCTGCCCAGCCCAGGTTCTGCGGCCGCTCGCCGCACGCCCTGGGGGCCGCTATGCATGCAGAGCTCTGAGATCCCCATGCACGTCGCCCTAGGCGTCCAGAGCCAGCCCCCACCTGAAGTGAAAGGATTGCTCACCCCCACCCCATGACAGCACCTGGTGGACGCAGGGCACAGTCTACAGTCCGATCCCTCAATGCCCAATCAGGGCCCTTGGCCACCGAGGCCACCAATGGCCTCTTCGCCCCAGGGAGGTGGAGGCGGAGGACTGCCCTGTGCCCACACCCCTGCATGCGGGGGGCCTTGGCGGGCATGGACACCCAGGGAGTCTGTTTGGAGAGCCCGTGGCCCTGCCGAGGCCTCCTTTGTGAAGCCGGATGGCTTTGAAGAGAAAGCTCGCTCTTCATCAGAACTTATCTGGGCCCTGCAACTGGAAGTGACCCAAACCCACCAGAGACCTCTGTCCCACCCTGGCTCACTTCCTCAGCTCCGGCTGAGAGGTTAGGTCTGGGTGGACCCTGGCCAGGAGGAGGAAGGGGCAGGCCCCTCCCACAGACCAGGCACCCCACCCAGGCTCTGGGCCTCCAGGACCCCTGGGGAACACCCGAACCTGTGGAGACCCAGATCCTTCTATGACAGCAATTTCACCACCTTCCAAGACCTCCCAAAGAGCTGGGCCAGCGAAGGGCTTCCTGGAGGAGGGGACACTCCCAGGTTCTGCATCCCCACCGTAGGAAATAACACTACCATGGCCAGGCCAGGGACTCAACAAGCAGAGCCCCACCCCCACCCCACCCCAGCAGCCAGGGACAGAGTGCCAGCCCCTCCTGAGGTGGAGGGCTTTTCTGAGAAGGGCTTGGGCTGGGCAGGCATCCGCCTCCTCTCAGTGGTTACTCTGGGCTTCCCAAGCCTCCTGAGAAGGGTAGGGCGGGTGTCTCAGGGCCTGAGGAGACACACAGGCAGGCCAGACCATAAGAAAGCCCCACACCTCCTGCCTGGTGCTGATGCATCAAGATTGCTTATCACCATCCAGCTATGGGTGGCCCGAGAGGCCCTCCCAGACCATGGCCGGTGGCTGCTCAGAGGGCACAGGCCACCTTCTGTACTGTGCAGTGTTTGGAAAGTTCCATTTCTTAAACTGTGTAAATTGGACATGTTACATGTTAGCCACTTTTAGTCACAGCTCAGTTCCCAGGGGCAGGGGTGGAGCCAAAATCTCTTCCCACTGCAAAGCCAGGGCCCCACAGATGCATGCCCAACACTTGCATGGAGAAGGAGGAAATGAAGGCTGGGGAGCTGCCAGCCTGCAGCATGGCCGAAGGGTCCAGGGGCGTCCTGCAGCGTTAGCTGGACGTGTCTGGCTCCTACCAAGACCTGAGCCTGCTCAGGGCCCCTCTGCGGTCTATGAGTGACCCAGCTTCCTTTCTATAATCTCTGAAATGGGTTTGAGACAGCGACCCTCCCAGAAAATTGGGGATGAGGAGGGCCGGGGCCCACACGCGGCAGCGGCAGCAGCATGGGGCCCCTGAGCACAGCGGCCGGCTGCGTGGTGCGCGGCGCCCACTGCATGAGCAAGTGGACGCACAAGCGAGGCCCGCGCACCTTCTACAAGAGCCGCGGCACCAAGGCCACCGGCTTCCACGCCCGCGACGGGAAGTTCGTGCAGGTCAGAGATGGTGCCCGAGCTGGTGGTGCCCGAGCTGGCCGGTTTCAGGCTCAAGCCCTACGTGAGCTATCGCGCCCGCCGCTCACACCCGCTCTTCAAGGAGGCGGTGGCGCCTGCCGTCCAGAAGGACTTCAGGGACGGCACCTTCGACCCCGGGCACCTGGAGAAGTACGGCTCTGAGCCCACGCAGGATGGCAAGCTCTTCCAGCTGTACCCCAAGAGCTTCCCGCGCTGGCAGCTGCACCCACAGCGCCCAGGCGGCCCTCTCTGTCCCCTGACCTGGTTTCTATTAAAGACTGTGCTACCACACAGAAAGAAAGAGGGAGGGAGGGAAGAAAGGAAGGAAGGAAGGAAGGAAGGAAGGAAGAAAGGAGGGAGGGAGGGAGAGAGGGAAGGAAGGAAGGAAGGAAGGAAGGAAGGAAGGAAGGAAGGAAGGAAGGAAGGAAGGAAGGAAGGAAGGAAGATGGGGTTTGCCTGGTCCAGGCATGGCTAGATGCCCTGAGCACCCATGCCTGTTCAGGGATAGGGAGATGGCAGTACTTGGCACCTGGTAGCTACTCGTGGTCACCAGAAATGACATGCTTGGGGAAGGCCAGTGTCTGGGGACCCAGCGCATCCTGGCCATGGACCACATGCAGCAGGAGGGATTCGGGGGGGGGGGGTGCTTCAAGCAAAGCTGGACCTGGAGATGGAGAGGAGGAGTTCAGGCCCCCGACTGCCCACGTGATAGCTGCCTGGGACTGCACATGTCATCTCGCAGCCACAGAACTGAGCCCAAAGCCGCACACAGCTGGATTCAGATTGTTGCAAGATAGCCACAGAAGTCGAACCTGTGGCCTCCCCACATCTCACAGGAAAGCTGGTGCGCTGGTGGGGCGTGCGTGGGGCCCAGGGAACTGCAATGCCATAAATGGGGTAACTTGAGGATCCCCAGGGGAAGACCCCAACATCTACTTCCCAAGAGCCCCTCACCAGCCTCCTCTCACTGGTGAAGCTGTCCCCGTAGCTGAAGACCCCATAATGACATCCAATGAAGGAGTTACTTTGTAAGAGAAAACTCAGTTGCCCTCAAAGCCCCCTGGCCAGCCCCATCCTTTGACACCTGGGAGTCAGGTCCCAGCACCAAGTCGCACACACACGGGGAAGGCTGAGCCCCGGGACTGCAGGCAGTGGGGTTTAAGTCCTGCAGAGGCTGTGCGGAGCCAGTTCCCAGCGGGCAGGCCCCGGACAGCCAGCCGCCTGGGTCAGCTGAGCCAGCTTGGCAGCCAAGCTGACTGCCTGGAGGCTGGAGTCGGGGTGCCCAGGTTAAAACAGGACTGAGATGCCAGAAATTCCTGGATATAATGCAGAGAAAGGAACTCAGAGATTTACTGTCTCCCAGAGACTGGAAGTCTGCTGTCAAGGTGTCGGCAGGGCTGGCCCCTCTAAGCTGTGCGTGAGGATCTGACTGGGCCTCTCCTCGGCTCGGAGACGGGCATCTTCCCTCTGTGCTCCTCTCTCTGTCCCAATTTCCCCTTTTTCTAAGCACACGAGTCACAGTAGATTAGGGGCCCACCCTACCCCAGTATGAACGCATCTTAATTCAGTCTGCAATTACCCTATTTCCAAATAAGGTCCCATTCTGAGGTGCTGGGGTTAAGGACTTCCACACATGAACTTTTAGGGGATACAGTTCAACCCCTAACAGGTGATGATGTGAGCACAGTTGGGGACGTGAGTTTGAATGCCTGCCCCTTTCCATCCCACTTACTTGGGACAGGGTTTCATTCGCAACCATGAGGGTGAGCGCCACACCCTCCGCCTCGCCAGCCCTCAAGCCACCCTTGTTTATGCCATGGTGGTTGGAAGCTCTGTTTCACTCTGTCAACCTGGGTCCCAATTAGTACCTCTCACCATACCCAGGGGTGCTGTGTCATGGAAGTTCCTGGGGCTCTAGGGGTCTGGGGCACTTCAGGGAGCCCCCATCCTGTCCTGTGGGTGGACCACTTCACATCCATCCACCCCCGGGGGGATCAAGGGGGCTAGCAAGCACCGCAGTCGTCAGCACACTGCCACAGGACAGTGCAGCTGGTGACAGCAACCGGGGAGAGGTGCAGAGCGGCTATGAGAGTTCTACCAACCCCCAGGACACGCCAGGTCAGGCGTCCTGTTCACCCCCAGAGCAGGAACCAGGACCTCCGGTCTCCCGAAGTTACCTGTTGAAAATATACCCCTTGACCTTCAAGGCCAGACCAGCCATGCTGGCAGCCGGCCAGCAGCCCATCGCCAATGGGCCTGGTGGTTTGGGTGTTTTCTGGCAAGGGCCTCGATCACGGGCCAACATCCACCCTCCGCAGCCCCTCCCTCTCAGGGCCCGCCAGGTGAGCTGATGGAACCAGTGCCTTTTGTCGTTAATCCTCATCCGACGATATCTTTTCCATTGATTTTTAGAGAGAGTGGAAGGGAGGGAAGGAGGGGGAGAGAGAGAGAGAGGGAGAAACATCCATGTGAGAGAGACACATCGATTGGTTGCCGCTTGCATGTGCCCCACCTGGGGCCAGGGATTGAACCTGCAGCCCAGGTACGTGCCCTTGATCAAGAATCGAACCTGTGACCCTTTGGTGTGTGGGCTGATGCTCTAACCACTGAGATACACCAGGCAGGGCACCTTTTTTTTTTAAATCCTCACCCGGAGATATGTTTTTATTGATTTTTTAGTGAAAGAGAGAGAGAGAGAGAAACATCGATGTGAGAGACACAGATCAGTTGCCTCCTACACGCACTCCGACCGGGGATCCAGCCTGCAACCTTCTGGTGTACGGGACAACACTCCAACCAACCGAGCCACCCAGCCAGGACAGAGCATATGCTATTTTAAAATTAGCCTGAGAAAAACCGCTTTCGGAGAGAAAACACGCCTGAGAAAACTGTTCAGGCCCTTCAGCACCACCGTCGTACTTTCCTGGGGCCACCGTTACGATGACTGCAAACCGGTGGCCTAACAATGACAGAAATTGGCTCTCTCCCCCTTCTGGAGGCCAGCAGTCCAAGATCAAGGTGTTGCCAGGCTGATTCCCCTGGAGGCTCTGAGGGAGACTGCTCCTCGCCTGTCTTCTAGCTTCTGGTGGTTGCGTGACCCCAGTTCTGCCCCCACCAGCTCGTGTTCCCCCGCTTGCCCCGTGTCTGCTTGCCGAAGCTCTCCATCTCTGTTCTCTTGTAAAGACCCCAGTCACGCCCAGCCGGTGTGGCTCAGTGGATGGAGCATCCTCCCACAGACTGACAGGTCCCGGTTTGATTCCCGGTCAGGGCACATGCCCGGGTTGTGGGCTCGATCCCTAATGGGGGGTGTGCAGGAGGCAGCTGATCGATGTTTCTCTCTCATATCAATGTTTCCTTCTCTCTCTAAAAAAATCAATAAAAATATATATATTTAAAAAAAAGAGAGCCCTGGCCGGTTTGGCTCAGCGGTTGGAGCGTCGGCCTGCGGTCCAGAGAGACCCAGGTTCGGTTCCCGCTGGGGGCACGTACCTCGGTTGCAGTTGGTCCCCGACCCTGGTTGGTCGTGCGGGAGGCAGCCACTCGATGTGTCCCTTTCACATCGATGTTTCTCTCTCTCTCTCTCTTCCTCTCTCTCCCTCCCACTCTATCTGGACAAAAAATGGAAAAATGTCCTCGGGTGAGGATTTTAAAAAAAAAGAGAGAGATTCCAGTCACTGGATTCAGCCACCCTAAATGCAAGGTGACCTCATCCCTGGGTCCCTAAAGACATCTGCAGAGACTCTATTGCCAAGTAAGGTGGCCTTCACAGATGTTGGTGGCTCGGGACATGGACAACCTTTCGCCCCACAGCAACCACTGAGAAATGCTGCCCGTCTGACCCCAGGGACACACGTACCCTCTCTCCCCCTTGGGACAGGGTATCTTAACATTGGTTGTGAGATGATGAGAAGCATAAGACCCAGGACTGACACCATGAAGCACACAGCCTGTGCAGGGCCACCCGCCTGTCACAGACATCCATCTTGGGACCCAGCACCTGCCGACTGCGGACCTGACACCCACCTACAGCACACGATGCCCAAGTCACAGCCACCCCTGGCCAAGGCCAGATGGGCTGGTGGGGACCACACATGGGACACAGACAGAAAACCCGCTGTGCTGGCTCTGGAGCTCTATCCAGAAGCTTCCGCCGCGTGGGAGCGTGCCTCTCTTCTTGCTCTGGATTTTGCTTATCCCAGCACCCAGGGAGGACGTCTCTGTCCCCGGGCGGGGGGCGCGCGGCAGCGGCAGGAAATCCTGATGTGTGCGTTTCTCTTCCCGGGCTTCCGGCCTCAAAATGGGAATGTTTCAGGGCCCAGCGGTGATAGAACATGGTCAGTGATAGTGGCCTGGGCCCTGCCCTCGGGCAACCCCCAGCCAAGGCCTCCCTGTTAAAACAGGACAAGTCCTGGTTTCCCCTGCCGGGAAGGGCCTTGCCTCGCGCTAACTCAGCAAACGAGGAAGGGCCCGGGCTGGCCTTCGAAGCAGGGACCGCGCCGTGGCCCCAGGCCAGCAGCACTAGCTAGCTGGAGGGAAACACAAGTTCAGCCCCCCACTGCTCCTGCAGGGTCAGCCACGTAATGGGCTCCCCACAGTAACTCAGGGACACCACAGGGACCATCCTGGAGAGACAACCTCAGTCTGGGGACCCTTGGCTGGCCAAGTGCACCTGGGGTGAGGCCCTCGAGCCTGGCCAGTATCCTCAGACCACGAAGGGCTCAGTTGGCAGCAGGTGGGCTGGTCTCTGCAAGCCCCATAGCTCCATGGGGCCTGTCCCTGCCTTGGTCTGTCCTCTAGTGCCCTCTGCAGACAGGCAGGGACAAGGAGAGCAGTGTGAGGGTGGGCGAGACTGGGGCTCGCAGCTCAGAACGTGGACCTCTGCCTGGGCACCCCACACGACTCCTGGCAGGACGGGCTGCTCCACAGGCAAGAGGGCCTGGACAAGGGTCTTATACTCAGATTTAAGTTAAACTTAAATAACGAGGATTTATTGCTGTTATAAATTTGAAACCTAATCTTTTAACCTGTTAAGTGCAATTTTACAAACCCTGACATTCCCTTTAAAAGCCTAGCAGAGGTCACCGGTTCAATTCCCGGTCAGGGCACATGCCCAGGTTGTGGGCCCGATCCCCACTGGGGGGCATGCAGGAGGCGGCCAATTATTATTCTCTCTCATCGATGTTTCTATCTCTCTCTCCCTCTAAAATCAATAAAGAAAAAATAATAATAAAAGCCTAGCAGACTTTAAAGTCATTTTTAAGGGGCCTCTGCGTAATATTTGGTCCCATCTATAAACTCAGTAAATTAAGCATTTTCGACATTTCAAACTGAATTTACAAATTAGGTATCTTTTACTTCCTTCTGCACTTGAGGAACTCACACACTCAGTAGATTACTTTTTTTTAATCCTCACCTGAGAATATTTTTCCATTTATCTTCAGATAGAGTGGGAGAGAGGAAGAGAGAGAGAGAGAGAGAGAGAGAAACATCCATGTGAGAGAGACACATGGATTGGTTGCCTCCCGAATGACCCCGACCAGGGCCAGGGAATGAACTGCAACCGAGGTACATGCCCTTGACCAGAATCTAACCCGCGACTCTTTGGTCTCAGAGCCGACACTCCAGCCCCTGAGCCAAACCCGCCAGGGCAGGAGATGACATTTTTAAGTGTGGCAAACTCTAAGTTGTCTTAAATGTTCCAGAAACATAAAATGCCAATGTGTTCGGGTGCCACTTCATAGGTCAATGTAACGCTGTGATTCCAGTCTCTTCAACCTTTCCATGCCTCGTCCTAAACCTTCCTGTGGTTGAAAGATGTGTACCCACTTGAAGAAGTCATCTTTCAATCTGGGGCCCCTTGGAGGCAGCCATGGCAGCTGGGAGGCTGACAACTTTGTCACGGCCCCCAGAATTCTGCCCAGCGGGAGCTCTGCGGAGGGAGCCGGTACCAGGCTCCCTGCCCCTCCTTCCCACTGCGCTTGGGGTCTGCATTGCTGACCCAGAGTGGACCCTGAGTGGTCTTCAGCTCCAAAGACCCCTGAAGTCAATGGGATCCTAAGGTGACTAAATGTCTTTCTCAGTGAGAGACCTGTGATCTTGCTGGAGTCTCTTTGGCATGCCTAGGACTGCAAAACTGGCAGGGCATCTGACAGCTTACTGAGGCCCTCTCCAGAGCTCTGCCTGACTTGGGATCCATACCCCAACGGTCAGGCCTCAGGGTGGAGCTGGGTGCCAGGAACACAGAGCTGCCCAGTGACATTTGACAGTTGGTACATGACATGCATCAGCACGCACACCAGCCCCAACCACTCTGGGAAGACTGGCAGGAAATATGGGGAAGAGAAAGAAGAAAACACGAGTAGGAGGAAAGAGAACAAAGTTCAGTTCAAGGAGAAGCCTCTCAAGCAGCAGAAATGGGGAAACTGCTGAGCAGTGGTCCTGGCGCTGGTGGGGCGGGGCCAGGGTGGGGACCAGCTGTGCGGTTTTCTGCAGGAAACTGCTGGGAATTGCTAGGGATGGGTGGGGTGTCTGCCCGCTTGCATGAAGTGATTAAAACTGCTGGCCATGCATGCGTTTAGACCATCCCGGCGGCCGCGACTCCTCTTGCTGGGGGCTGGGATGGAGAGGTTCTGCACGCATCTGCAAGATGGTGCCACTGTTCCTGGAGGCGAGCACCGATGTAGCCTGGGTCTCGGGTGTACGGGCTTTTCGTGTCTCTGCTCCAGACAGCGTGTGGGCACCACTAGCCCACGACGGGGACCGAAGCCGGGAGCTGAGATGCACTCACTCCGGGAGATGTGGGGGATGACGGAGGAGGGGTGACTTGGGGGAGGTCACGAGAGGAGTAGGAGGAAAGCTTAGAGAAAAGAACGTGGAAGCCGGTGAGGTCGGTCCTGCGCGTTCCCCTCGGCCACGCGCCCACGCCAGGCTGAGGATCTGGAGCCTCGGGCGCCCCCTGGCGGTCACAGGCGGCGGCAGCGCTGGCGTCGCACAAGGAGCACGGGCTTCCAGGGAGCGCGTGCGCTGGACAGCAAGGGGACCACCTCCCGGACACGCCGCGATGCCCACGAGGGAACCGCGAGACCCTGGGAACCCTGACCCCATGTGGCAAGGCTGTCGGGTTCCCCGGAGAGCCCAGGACCCGCGGAACACCCGGCACGGGGGCGCTCACTACCCTACGGAGGACGCGGGGTCCGCGCGCCGTCCACCTTCTCTGTCCTCCGGCGGTCTCGGCCACGTTCGAGCCTGGATTCCCCTCGGCCCCGCCCCTTGGATTTCCTTGGCCCCGCCCCCGTGTCATAGCCAGGCCCCGCCTCTCGCTTGGGCACCTCCCCTTCGGCCCGTCGCCAGGTCCCGCCCCAAACCAGGCTCCTCCCCTCAGCCCCGTTCCTAGGCCCCGCCCCAGCGTGCAGTGCGTGGCGGCGGCGGCGCGGAACTGGCGTGGCACGGCGACGGCGCGCGCTGGCGTCCTGGGGCGGGACTTCCGGCGGTGCTGGCGGGCGTCTTCCGGCCGTGTGGAGGGTGGTCCGGCCGGCCTCCGGGACAGGAAGGTGAGCCCCGCGGCGGCCGGCCGGGGTAGTGCCCGCGCCCCGCGTCCCGGCGCCTGCCTCTCCTCCCGGCACGGCCTCGGTTCCCTCCGCGATGTGGGCGCGCGGGCGAGTGGTGTGAGAGCGGGTGAGGACGAGACAGGTGTTGGTGCGGTGGACGTGAGCGTCGGGCGGCGTGCGGCTGAGGGTGAGCGGAGGCGCAGTGCGTGAGACCTGGCGGCGCGAGCGTGGGCCCGTGTGGACGAGCGTGTGCGGGTGGCATCCTGAGTGCGAGAGCACGGCGTAGCGTGGCAGGTGGCTGTGAGCAGGCGCTGAGGCCGGGAGAGAGGTGGCCGCCCTGAGCCCAGGGGAAGCCCCCCCAAGCTGGTTGGGGTGCACCGGCTGGACCCAGCCTTGAACGGGTACACTTCCCCCGCCCGAGGATGACTCGCCGCCCCTCGCTTCCCAGGTCACCAGAGCTGAGCCCAGAGGGGTCAGGGGACAGTGGTCGGTGGCAGAACCAGACCTCTGGCGCCCTTGTGTCCGTCGCCCTGGCGTCAGTGTAGCGCGTGGCCCCCTCCGCCCGCCTCCTCCGTGAGGGCCTGACGACCGAAGGCGCCCGGGCGTGCAGAACTCGGGGCGAACCCACGGCCGACGCAGCGCGCGGTCCGCAGATGTCACCGGGGGCTGCGCCCGCCTCCAGCCGCCGGCACTTCCAGGAGCGCACACTGTCCGCGCAGGAGCGCGGTTGGCCCCAGAACTTGCGCCCAAAGGCGAGGGCTGCAGTGAGTGACCGGCACACTTGCTATTCCGTTAAAGACGAAGTCGGCTCAGGGTCCAGCCGGGTGTCGGTGACAGACACTCGGGGCACGTCGCTCAGCATTTCTCAAATTGCACATCACGGAACAGTGAGACCAACGTCACCGGTAAAAACCAGTGTCTTGAAAGTGGCGTAGAAGAGAAACGATCAGAGGGCATCACAGCAGGAGCTCTGATCAGCGTCTTCACCGTATACATGCAGCACGTGCCCACGCTTAGTGTGTACGTGGAGCCTGGCTGTGGCCGGCACTCCTGCGTGGTTTTCGATGAAAAACACTTGATCGTCGCCTCAGGGACTCACCGTCCTTCGGTCACAGGGCTGAAACAATCCTTCCGGGAGCTTTGAGCCTCCAAGGGTGGGCCCTAGGCGAAGCACTCAGCAAGTCTGAGGTTTCTCATCCAGCAGACCTCTGGTTTGGGTCTGTAACAACTTCCCCGGGTGACGACAAGCATGCAGTGGTTACTACACGGCACACTCCCTTGCCAGGACCATTCCACACAAAGGCCATTGTTGTGTGGGGGCAAAACACTTTTTGACATAAGAACAGGGTGTGTGAGCCCAGCAGTCGGCTCTGGCAGGAGCACCATGCCTTAGGTAGGGAGGCCTGATACACATCTCCCTGCAGTGCCCAGTGGGGAGCCATGGGACATGCCCAGACAGGGCCCCGCCCAGCTGGAGCACCCCCCACACCAGACAGCTCACACGTTGGGTCCCCACCGCCCAGTGCCAGGCAGTGGATCTGGAAAGTTCTCTGCTTTAGAGATCAGCCCAACACTCCCAAGTGCTTCTGCCTGGTGCCACCGCCTCAGCCCTGAGCTAGCCCCTGAGCACAGGTGGTCTGCCACAGTGCCCAGCCAGGCCTCCAGCTCATTCTGGTCCTCCTTCTCCACAGAAGCCAGCAGGGCCTGTCTTCCTCCACATTGGCCCCACCTCCACCCTTTCCTGTTTCATCCTTCCCCATGGGATGAAATCACAGGTCAGCAGTCAGGCAGAGGGGTCGCTGTCCACCCATATGCAGAACAGCCAGAGGGGCAGCAGGCCATAGCTGGAGGACGGGAAGGGCACCATCAGGCCCCCCGGTTACTGCTGTGGGATCATCTGTTTTGTTTCTCATTCCTTTCCATCCTCAGTGACCCAAATCTCTACCCTGGAGCCAAAAAGAAGCCTGTGGTCATGGAGGGGTCCTGAGGGCCTGGGGCCAACGATGGTGCCTGACAGAGTGGGCCCCCCTCCCACCGCTCCATGGGCTCCTGCTAGCAGGTCCCTCCTGTGCACATGGCCCTCATCTCAGCCCTGTGGCCTGTGTAAGCACTTTGTTCCGGTCCCTCCAGCCTCATGGTGGCTGGCCTCTCACAGTTTGGCAGCTGCAGTCTCTGACTAGTGATGGGTAATTCTGGGCAGCCTGCCCTTGCCATGGCCAGAGCTCCCCTCGCTCAGGGCCCTTCCCAGACCTGGGGCTGTGCCCAAGGAGTCCAGTCTCACCACTGTGGCAGCTAGATGCTGGGCTGGGCTGGGCTGGGTGGCAGAGGCTGCAGTCCTTGATGCTGATGCTGGAAAGTGTCACCATGGAGGGGTTGGTGGGGAGGGAAAGGGGCTGAGGGTGGCGAGTGGGTCCTACCCCTCCCCCCTCCCTGACACCCTCTGGGAGCTGCTGTGGCTGTTAGGGTGAGTGCTGCCCTTGGGCAGCTCCATGTCCCTTCTGTTCCCAGAAGCCCTGCAGCCAGGCCTTTTGTGTCTCCCAGGGAGGCGACTCCCAGGCTGCTTGCTCCAGGGCCCTGTTCTGCAAGTGTGCTCTGGGTGTGTCACGTGCCACAGCATGGACACTCTGCCCAGGGCAGCCTGGGTCCCCCCAGTCTGCACCAGGGCACCCCTCAGAGAAGTGACAGCCCAGAATGGGGCTGCCTGTGCGACTCTGGAAACAGAAGCAAGTTGAGAGGATGGGCACACCCTGCCTGGCCAGGAATGCGCATGCCCCCCACTGGTTAGGGGCATGGCCCTGGGCTGGGCTGGAGGGAGCACATAGGAGGGCATACTTGGCTGACTGCTCTTTACACCTGCACACCTTTTTTTTTTTTTTAATTCTCACCCGAAGATGTGCTTTTTATTGATTGTAGGGAGAGAGAGAAACATCAATGTGAGAGCGAAACAGATCAGCTGCCTCCCACACGCACCCTGACCGAATCGAACCCACAGCCTGGGTGTGTGCCCTGACCGGGAATCAAACCCATGACCTTTCCGTGTAGGAGATAGCACTCCAACCACCTGAGCCACACTGGCCAGGGCCACGCCTGCACATCCTAAAGCCTCATCAAGGACGACAGCCAGGCTGGGCCGCTTGTGCTCAGCTGCCCTAAAGGAAAAAAACGAGGGGGCGGAATTCGGGAGGGGAGGGGGTGAAGGGAGCGAGGGTAAGTGAACTGCACAGCTAGTCAAAGTCCAGTGCAGGAAATGCAGGTAAAGCCAGGGAGGCCCTGGCATGACCTGCGGGTCAGACAGCTGGCTCGCGTGTCGTTCAGCGTCCCCGTCCCATGCTGTTGTCTGTGGGTGAACACGGGAGCTTTGAATAAAGCCAGGACCGTGCTGTGTGAGTGCATTTCCTGACGTTTGTGCTAGCGGGTACATCTGGCACGTCCCTGTCCCTGTCCCTGTCCCTGTCCCAGCAGGAGGAGCTGCAGGCTGTTCTGTACCACAAACTTCCTCCTGTGTCTTCCAAGTGGGTGGGCAAGTTTCCACGGTGGAATCTGAAGACAGGAAGCGTAATATCTGGGCAGAGTCACCCAGTCACCCAGAAAGGCTTCTCCAGCTTGAGCTCCCAGAAATGGCTCGGTGGGGGGCGGGGCTGCCCCGGGGCCTCCAGACTGCATCAGTCTAGTCCTCTCGAACACCCAGTGTCCATTCCTCTGGTTTCTGCAGAAGCCAAGGGGCCACTTCAGGAGCTCAGGGTGTCTGTTACTCCTCTCCACGTCCCGTACTTAATTTGGGCAATTATTTTTAATGGGGCATCTTTCCCTGATTTGTAAAAGTTCTTTGCATGTCATGCATAGACAGTGGGTAGAAATTCACTGCCGAGGACGTTGAGAACTTTTATTCTGGCTTTTTTTTTTTTGTCCTTACTCGATATTTTTCCATTTATCTTCAGGTAGAGTAGGAGGGAGAAAGAGAAACATTGATGTGAGAGGGACGCATCGACTGGTTGTCTCCCGCACGACCCTTACCAGGGCCAGGGATGAACCACAGCCGAATACGTGCCCCTGACCGGAATCTAACCCGAGACTCTGGTCCACGGGCCGACGCTCTAACTGCTGAGCCAAACTGGCCAAGGCTGACTTGTTATTTCTTTACATTTGCTTTCTGTTTCCAAAATGAAAGTTTCGTGTTCTCGGGTAGTGAGTTCTGTTGGCGTTTTCTTATGTAATTTCCACCGTTGCTCACGTAGCTGGAGAAGCCTCCCCACTCCGAGCTGATGTGAACAGGGCCCATGTCTCCAGTTTCGTGGCTCTGTTAGTTGCGGTGAAGCCCTCCGGCTGGGTTGATGAGGAGGAAGAGCCAACATTCTCCTAGATGGCTGGCAGCGGTCAGTGTGGCCCGGAGGCAGGGAAGACCCTCTGGCTGTCTGTGAGGGGAGCCAGGGCCCGGCAGTGCTGGAAGCCGGACTCCAGCCACTGGGGCTGGTCCAGGGCAGGGCTGTGTCCTGGAGCCAACGGTCCCCAGCCCCGCTGACAAGGACCCAAGTCGGTAGAGGGGATGCCCCACGCTGCTGGTGGTCTCCACATGCTCTGCTCTCTCTGCAGCCGCCTGGACCCTGAGGTCGGACCCCCGTGACGTGCCCGCCATGACGGTGCTCCTCCGTGCGCTCTGGCTTGCTCTGGCCTGTGGCTCTGTGCACACCACCCTGTCAAAGTCAGATGCCAAAAAGGCCGCCTCCAAGACACTGCTGGAGAAGGTAAGGGTGGAGACTGGCCCATTGCGCCTTCTTCCTCTGGGGCCCCACGCCCACACGGCTTGGGAGACAGGCTGGGGGCTTGGCCCAGCGTTCTGGCCGGATGGCCTCAGCTTCCAGCACGGGAACCAGAGGGTGCGCCTGCCCCCAGGCCAGTCCTCGATGACCTCGCCTGTTTTCAACACCGGCGTTCTTCCTGCCTCCTCTGTGATGTCCACGAGGTCAGTGAGTCCGGCAGCACCCAGCAGGCAGAGCATGTCCTCGGGGAGTGTCAGCTCCTGGGGAGGGCCTCTCCCTGCCGTCTCCTGGTCAGCGGCACCAGCATGGCCCAGCACCGTCCCTGGCTGAACGGAGAGGGCCGCTCTGCCTGGGGTTCTCCTGCCTGAGGATGGCGACACTGACAGCACTTCCCTGTTCCTCTCGTTTCAGACTCAGTTTTCAGAGAAGCCCGTCCAAGATCGGGGTCTGGTGGTGACGGACCCCAGAGCCGAGGATGTGGTTCTTGAGCATCGCAGCTACTGCTCGGCAAAGGCCCGGGAAAGGAACTTTGCTGGGGATGTCCTGGGCTATGTCACTCCGGTAAGCGGGGCCCTGGTGTGGACTGGGCTGTCGCCTCCCCAGGCCACTGCTGCCATGGGGGCAGTGGGAAGCACATGGGTCCTCCAGGGTTGTGCACCTGGCTGGGCCTGCGGCGCCGGGGCCATAGGCAGCTCCTGAGCCCTCTGTCCTCTGCCAGTGGAACAGCCACGGCTATGACATCGCCAAGGTCTTCGGGGGCAAGTTCACACAGATCTCGCCCGTGTGGCTGCAGCTGAAGAGGCGTGGCCGCGAGATGTTTGAGGTCACGGGCCTCCACGACGTGGACCAAGGTTCTCACCCTGCTGCTCGTCTGCTCGTCCCCGGGCCCAGTGGGGGTGTGAGAGAGCGGGTGTGTTTCAGAGTGTGAGTGTGAGTGTGTGAGTCTGAGTGTAAATGTGTATGAGTGTGTGTGTGTGTGTCTGAGTATGTGAGTCTGAGTATGTGTGTGAGTGTGTGAGAGTCTGAGCGTGTATGTGAGTCTGTGTGAATCTATGGGAGTCTGAGTATGTGTGTGTGTCTGAGTGTGTGCGTGTATGGGAGTCTGAGTGTGTGTGTGTGTGTCTGAGTATGTGAGTCTGAGTATGTGTGTGAGTCTGTGAGTGTGTGAGAGTCTGAGCATGTGTGTGAGTGTGTGTATGGGAGTCTGAGTGTGTGTGAGGGGGCGTGTCTGAGTGTGTGTATGAGACTGAGTGTGAGTCTCAGTATGTATGTGTGTCTGTGAGTGTAAGGGAGTCTGAGTGTGAGTGTGTCTGTGAGTATATGTGAGTCTGAGTGTGTGTCTGTGAGTGTATGTGAGTCTGAGTGTGTGTCTGTGAGTGTATGTGAGTCTGAGTGTGTGTGAGTGTATGGGAGTCTGAGTGTGTGTGAGTGTATGGGAGTCTGAGTGTGTGTGTGTGTGAGTGTATGGGAGTCTGAGTGTGTGTGAGTGTATGGGAGTCTGAGTGTGTGTGTGTGTGTGAGTGTATGGGAGTCTGAGTGTGTGTGTCTGAGTGTATGGGATTCTGAGTGTGTGTCTGTGAGTGTATGGGAGTCTGAGTGTGTGTGTGTCTGAGTGTATGGGAGTCTGAGTGTGAGTGTGTCTGTGTTAGTGGGAGTCTGAGTGTGGGGGGGGTGTCTGAGTGTGTGTGTGAGTGTGAGGACTGCTGGGATTGCCTGCACCCCATCACCCTGGGCGGTTTGCCATGAGGTCCAGGAGGGGGTCTGGGAGGGGCTGCTCAGCTTCTCTGAAAGGAACAGGGAGGTGCCGTCAGTGTCGCCATCCTCAGGCAGGAGAACCCCAGGCAGAGCGGCCCTCTCCGTTCAGCCAGGGACAGTGCTGGGCCATGCCGGTGCCGCTGACCAGGAGACGGCAGGGAGAGGCCCTCCCCAGGAGCTGACACTCCCCGAGGACACGCCTGCCTGCGGGTGCTATCGGACTCCCTCACCACGCGGCCATCACAGCACTGGATGGGGCAGGTCCGGGGAGGAGCGAGGGCCCAGTGTCCTGACGGAGCATCTGTGGGCCTACGCCCAAGTTTATATAGCTGTTCCCGCTTTGTGTCCACAGAGGGCACATGTCAGCCAACTGTAGAGTTTCAAGACCCAGAGCAGCTCCCTGAATCCGGGGGTCAGCATTGGGGCGTGGCCCTCCGGACACCCCTCGGCTCCAAGTACCAGTCCCAGGGTCTGAGCTGCCCAGGCTGCTCTGCAGGGGGAGGAAGGCCCCAGGTCCTCTCCCTCGGCCTCCCCTCCGCGCTCCCATTGTGTGGTTGAGCACTCTTCTCCTTGGGGCGGTGAGTGGCTGTATCCCCGAACTGACTGTCCTTTTCATGCCCCGCAGGGTGGATGCGAGCCGTCAGGAAGCAGGCCAAAGGCCTGCGTATAGGTGAGTGCAGGGCGTGGGGGGTCAGAGCAGCCCTGAGGCCCACGTGTGGGTGCGTCCAGGGCGTGGGGGGTCAGAGCAGCCCTGAGGCCTACGTATAGGTGAGTCCACAGCTATAGGTGAGTCCACAGCGTGGGGAGTCAGAGCAGCCCTGAGGCCTATGTATGCGTCCAGGGCGTGGGGGGTCAGAGCAGCCCTGAGGCCGCATGCCAAGGGATGGAGGCCTGGCTGGTGTGACTTCCTAAATGATGAGCAGGCCCTAGGGTAGCCCAGGCATTGGTCACTCCCGCAACTGCTCAGAACCGTGACCAGCCTGGCCTGCATGGCCCTCGGTCCAGCCAGGGTCCTGGGCCCTTCCCCACAGCACAGCCAGCGCCTCCCTCACCAGGTTCTTCTTCATTTACCCAGCGAGCATTTATGGGGCCTGGGCCCAAGCCCGAGCGTGACGCAACCCTGCCCTGCCTCGTCTGGAACTCATAGCTGGCAGGGAGGGACAGTGTCCCAGAGCGCAGTGGGATCCGTGGGGTGTGGCGAGCGGGGGCAGGCTGGGAGCAGGGGGAGCCACAGGAGTTCCTGGAAGAGACTGCGGTTTCAGTGAACGGGCACCGTGGAGTCAGTGCCCCTTCCGCCATGAGTGGAAGGTGGTCCAGCAGGAGCCAGGAGGGCGTGTGTGGGCAGCCAGGACCAGGGTGTGAGGGCACAGGTGTCAGCGTCTCCACCCTTCCCCGGGCCCCAGGCACCCCCTTGCCAGGCCATGAGCTGCTGGGCTGAGCATGCTGGGTGCCCGGCTCTGTGGTCACTCTGCTCCGGAGGCCCGCGGCAGCTCTGGGTGGAGCCGAGCGCAGGAGGGTCACCAGGCCTGTCCCCCCAGTGCCACGGCTCCTGTTTGAGGACTGGACTCACGAGGACTTCCGGAGCGTCTGGGACAGTGAGGACGAGATAGAAGAACTCAGCAAGACCATGGTCCAGGTCGCCAAGGTGAGGCCTGGCGCTCCACGGACCACACAGGCTGCCCTGGGCTGCCTCTCGACCAGAGGGCCTCAGGGCTGGGGCCCCTCTCTCGGGCGTTGCCCAGCTGTCCAGTGCTGGGCCTCGTGGGTGGGGACGCCCCTCGGGCCTGCAGGGGTGGGGGTGGGGAGGAGAATGCATGGACAGCACGCAAGAGAGTTCTGGGCTCTGTGGGGACCCCCACTGCCCCTCAGAGAGGCTCTGCTGTGCCTGAGGCACAAGCCTGGGGCGTGACCTTGCTGGGTGGGTGCAGGTACCTGGCTCCACGGTGCCTCCCCCCCCCTCCCCGCCCCCCGGTCCCTGTCCCCACCTGCCCCGCTCCTTCCAGAGCCAGCACTTGGACGGCTTCGTGGTGGAGGTCTGGAGCCAGCTGCTGAGCCAGAAGCATGTGTGAGTGGCTGCAGGGGTGCTGGTGGAGGCTGGCGGGGCACGGGAGGCGCCCGCTGGGGAGCAGGCCTTCACCCCGTCCCGGCTTCACGGGCCCTGCCGCCTGCTCTCTGTGATGGTGAAGGGAGAGGAGGAGACTCCCGAGGACACCCTGGTGCTGCCCGAGAGTCCGCTTGCACACCGGCAGGGGGTGCCGCTGAGCGTGACGGAGCCTTTCTGGGGATGTGAGGAGAGGCTGGCCGGGGCCTCCGATTGGACGGCCTTGGGGTCCTCTGGGAAGAGGGTCAGCTGCCCAGGCCACCCGTCCCGTGAGGATCTCAGGCCATGCTGCCCTGGGCCAGAGTGACCGGCAAGGCAGGAGTGGTGGAGAGTCACCTGCAGCAGCCACCACCCTGGCCTGTTGGGGACATAGGGTCAGCCCCACAGAGGACAGGAGGGACCAAACCCCTGCCTGGGCATCCGGGATGCAGCTCCACAGAGGGGTGCAGCTCGTAGGCCCTCAGCCAGCGGTGGCCAGTTCTGGACCTGGCTGTCCCTCCCTCGTTTTCACTTATTTACTTATTTTTAACTCATTGACTTTTTAGAGAGAGGGAAACATTGGTTTGTCGTTCCGCTCATCTATACATTCATTGGTTGGCTCTCGTATGTGCCCTGAGAGGAACCAAACCCACAACCTTGGCCTATCGAGCAACACTCTAAGCAGCTGAGCACCCTGACCAGCGCTGTCCCTCCCTTTCTGCCCGAAGGAATCCCCGCTCAGCACCAGGCCTGAACCCTGCTCCTCTCGCCTTCCTGCCCAGGAGGCACAGGGCGCCCCAGGACTGGGCTGGGGCTCTGGGCATCATCCTCAGAGCCCCCCTGTCCCTCTTGTTCTGAAGCTGTAGGCCGGCCTCTGCCCACTTGGAAGCAGAGCCCCACAAGGCCTCCTGTCTTCCAGGCAGGTGGGAGGCGCACTGTCGGGGGCAGGGGGAACGGAACCCCCACCTGAGGCTCAGAGGCAGATATGCCAGGAGCAGGTGTACCAGGCCCCTCTGCCTGAGGTGGGGTGGGCACAGGGGGCAGACCCCACGCCAGCAGGTGCTTCTGAAAGGCTCCCCCGTCCGCTCCTGCCCTGGTAGGCCCCGGGTCGCCCGGAGGAGCACCACGACCCGCGTGTGGACTGCTGGGGCGCCCTGTGCCTCCAGGACAGGAAGTGCCGTGAAGGGGCACCTTCCCGGCCCATTGATCATGGTCTGGGTTGCGTCTCCTGGTCTGACCTCACGTGTCTTCACAGGGGCCTTATTCACATGCTCACCCACATGGCTGAGGCGCTGCACCAGGCCCGGCTGCTGGTCATTCTGGTCATTCCACCGTCCGTCACCCCTGGGTAAGTGCTGCACGCACTCGGGGCTGGGGAGCCCCTTCCAGATAGATGCTGTGGCTGCTGCCCACACAGGCGTGGGGACGGGGCCTGGGGACCAAGTCAGCAGATGGGACCAAGGCCCTGCCGACACGTGAAGACGTGTGGACAGTCTTGGTTCGAGGAAGGGAGTCTTTCAGGCGCACTTCCGTTCACTCCCTGGTGAGGCCCTGGAGCTCCTGGGCCAGATCCACAGCCCCGGGCCCTCAGGAGCTCAGGGCTGTGGTTGGGCTCCTGCGCCCCCACTTCCAGACTGCTGTTCCGGAACCTGGTGAGGTAGTGGAGGGGCCCCAGGCGGAGCGGCTGTTATGTCCACCCTGCCCAAGGCACGACATCGAGGCCAAGGGCAGACGGGTAGAGGGGCCACAGAGGCCCAGGCAGGAGTGGCTGGGGGCTCTGCCTGGCCTGCCGCTCCCGAGGGGACCAGGTTAGATGCACCTTGAGCCGCTGATGCCCACTGGGGACGTTGGCAGGTTGACAGACTCACAGAAGAGACCCAGTGGAGACTCACGTGGAGCCTGCAGGCGTCTGAGACAGTGCCCCTTACAGCAGGCACCGTTCTCTGGGGACAGCATGCCTGGCTGGCTGCCTGCCCTGCACCTAGTGCTCACGCCCCACAGTGCCCAGCGCATGTCACCTGAGGCCTTGGGCCCCTTGCACAGCCTGGACGGTGGCCCCCTGCCGGCTCCTCGCCCCACACTTCCAGGGTCCCCGTCTGGTGGGTGGGCTGCAGTGGGGCTGGGCGCTCTGCAGGCAGATTTCAGGCCTGTGTCCACAGCCCGCACCCTCCCGGAGCAGGGCCGGTGGTGCTCGCCTGGAGCAAGCACAGCCGGGCCCATGTGCCGCCTCCCACACGACTGCATGTGTGTTCATGTGTGTAGCACGCGTGATGAGGTGCTCAGCCTGGAGCAAGCACAGTTGGGCCCTGTGTGCCGCCTCCCATATGATTGCATGTGTGTTCATGTGTGCAGCACACGTGTGTGATGAGGTTGGCAGCAGCCAGGCTGGTACTCCATCTAGGCCTGGGGCCCTATGGCTTCCGGGGTTGGGGCCAGGCCTGGAGGGGAAGAGGAGCCACTGCTCAGGGGAGGCCAGGTGGCAGACACTGAGCGCCTGTTCCCTGGGTCTCCCACTTTCTTAGATGGTTTCGAGGGCAGCTCCTCAGGCTGGGGGTCTGCCCCGTGCTGTGGTCAGAGCTGGGACCCCACCTGCAGCCCCTCCCCAGGTGGGGGTTCACTCACATGCAGCCTCACTGCTTTTGGCCAGGCAGAGAGCAGACTTAGAGGTGCAGAGGGGGACTGGGTGGACACCCTGGAGGGACGGACCTCTGGGCCTGAGGACCCTTTCCAGCGGGCACCCTCTCTGCCCAGGTCTGGGCACCTAGGCAGGAAGTGGATGTGTGAGCTGGGGTCGCTAGCCCTCCCCCTGCAGCCAGCAGAGGGTGAAGCTCGCGCAGCATGGTGGCCTGGGGGTGCCAGAGGGAGGGGACGGGGGCCAGCCCGTCCAGGCAGCCAGGTGTGTGCTGGCAGCATGCGTTGGGGCGGGCCTGCTTGGCAGTGCCCTGGGAGCAGCTCCTTGCTGCTGGATCGTTCCGGAGCCGAAGCCGCATCCACCTCACAGTCTGCTCTGGGAGGGTCTGAGTGCAGGCGTGCCTGTGGGGGAGGGGGGCTTTGTCTGCTGTGCTGTGTCTGGGGCCCTCCCAACAGTGCTGACCTTGAGCCCCGCTCCCAAGGTCACAGCCGCCCCATGGAGCCGCCACTGTCCTCCGGGGCACGTGGAGGGCTCGCTCAGCTTCACGCACCGCTGGAGACGCCAGCGCGCAGCAGTGAGCTGGTTTGATCAGAGCCCAGCCTCTGCTGCCACTCCTGGGTCCCTGGGGGCCGACTCCGACCAAGACCTGCTGAGCCCAGCCCCCACTCCCTGCCCCTGCTGCCAGTGCCATCTCAGCGTCCTCAGAGCAGATGCCCATCTTGCTGTGGGCTGCTCCCCTCCCCATCTCCTCTGCCACCCCTGGATGCCCTGTGGCTTCTGGCAGGCAGTCACCCCACGGTCAGGAAGGTCCTTCTGGGGTCCCCTCTGCACAGAAGCTTGTTCTCACGCACCTGGGGGCTGGTGACAGCCTGCAACCAGAGTGGGGTCTGTGAGGGGCGGTGGGCACAAGCCACCTGTGGGTGTGGGGCAGGCACGGGGGGTGGCAGCGTGTGCAGACAAGGTAGAGGGCCAGGCTGGAGGCTGAGGGGCCTGCAGGCCGATGGTCCTCTCAGATCTCTGGGGCAGGTGGGAGGCAGGTGACAGCTGGTGGGGTGGGGGCCTGGGTGACTGGGCATGTGGGGAGCAGATGTGGGCCGGCCTCCCGAGTCATTGGTTGGAGGTCTTGGAGGTAGACAAGGCCCTAGAGGTGACCCAGTGGACCTCACAGCCCACCCTGCTCCTGGAGTGTGGCCCTGACCCAGCTGCAGGCTGTCCCCCGTAACCAAGACCGAGCACTGGGTTTTCTAGGGAGTAAGCTGAGGTCCTGGAGTGGAGGGCAGAGGGGCAGGGCTGGGAGGCCCGACAGCCAGCTGCTCCGTCCTCGTAGGGCCCAGGTGTGGGCTGGGGGCCAGGCCGAGGGTCGGCAGGCTGTGCAGTGGCCTGGGGACCGGGCTTGTCTCGCGTAGGACGGACCAGCTGGGCATGTTCACACACAAGGAGCTGGAGCAGCTGGGCCCCGTGCTGGACGGATTTAGTCTCATGACCTACGACTACCCCACCGGACAGCAGTGAGTGTGGGCGCCGGCCCGTGAGCTCTGGCTTGGTGTGCGATCGCAGGCCTGACCTGGACGCTGCCGGGTCCAGGGATGCAGTGGGCCCGGCCTATGCTCCAAAACCCAAGTTGGCTCTGCATTTGGCAGCCTTTTCATTTTGGGGTCCTGTGACAGATGGCAGCAGACAGCCCCCGTGGGAATACCCCCCAGGGTGTCCAGCCGCACCTCCAGGGAGTGGTGGCCACTGGCACTGGGCCTGCCGTGTTGCCAACTGCCCACTGCTGCCTGTCCACCTGGGCCCCGACCTAAGCTGTCCACGCCCACCCCTGCTGGGCCAGGCAAAGCAGATGCGGACAGGCGCGTCCCCAGGGAGGTGCCGTGGGAGGCCGCTGTCTGCTGCCCCCTCCCCGCTGTGCACAGGCGCCTGCCCACAGTGGACACCCCCCCCCTTGCAGGCCTGGCCCCAACGCGCCGCTGTCCTGGGTGCGAGCCTGCGTCCAGCTGCTGGACCCCAAGTCCAGGTGGCGCAGCAAGATCCTCCTGGGGCTCAACTTCTACGGCATGGACTACTCGGCCTCCAGGGACGCCCGCGAGCCCGTCGTCGGGACCAGGTGGGCGGCCCCGCCAGCCAGGCAGCCTCCGTGCAGTCCCCCCCGGGCCCTCCTTCCGTCCCTGTCTCCCGGAGGTGATGGGCGGGGCAGGGGAGAAGCCCTGGCAGGGTCTGACCGCTGATCCTCGGGGTGGGGGGCTGAGCCAGCACTGCCCAAGCTGGGACACCCGGGTGTTCCCCCGTCCGTGGGTGGGTGGACAGCCTTCACGATGCAGATGGCACCAGGGGCTGGCCCGGGGGGGCCCCACAAAGCCCCCCTGGAGGCTGTGTCCCTGGACCCAGACCCCCTCCCGGAGGGGGTCCTCTCTGTTTCTCTCTGTGCGGCTGTCGGTGTTGAGTTCTGTCCGGCTGTGTTCTGCTGCCTTCTGGGAGGATCTGGGTGCTGGGTCTAGAGCTCCAGGTTGTCAACGTCTCCCGGTCCTCCCAAGCTGTCGCCTTGTCCGCTTCCTGCTGTGTGTGCCCAGTGGAACGGGCCTGGCGGAGCTGTGCCCCGTGCGGGCTGCCCTGTGGACCGGGAGGGGCCTCCGTGGGGTCTTCCTCCTGCACTTGGCTCTGTAGGTGCTTACGTGCTGTCGGATTTGGAGAGGTTTTGGCCAGTTCCTCGCGTATCTCCGTCTCTCTCGCCTTCGGGCCCTCGGGTGCCCGTGTCGGCTCGGTGGGTGGTCCCAGGCCCCTGGCGCTCACGGCGCTTTCTGGGACTCCTCTCCCTCCGTGCCCCTTTCGGGATCTGTGGCTGTTTCCTGCCACGTCCCGTCCACTGTGGGCCCAGGGGCTAGTTTGGGTCTTTTCTCCTCTTCTGGTCACTGAACTCTGTACACACGTTGGTCGGTTCTGGGTCCCGTCAGCGGTGGCTCCTTCCCGGGTTCCTGTCACGGCCTCTGCTGGCCTGGCTCTGGGTCAGGCGCCAGTGTGCGTTCTGCTGCACTGGGCGGTGCCCGGCCTGGTTCCAGGTGACCATTCGTTCCCTGGGAACCACGTGAGCCACGCTTTCCTCACGACCGGGTGCTGTCAGTGGCGCATCCAAAGACCGGCCTGGGTGCGCTCTGCGGGCATCTCTGCTCGGAGCCCCGTGTCTGCCGTCCACCTCTGGTCGGCTGCTCTGCTCCTGTGCACGGCCCCTCTGCCCCCACAGCCCTTTGGAGGGTCCCCTCCCCCGTTCCTGCTCTGTCCTCACACCCTTGGCCTGCAGGGGTGTTGGCCTTGAGGGACCACCCGTCTTAGCTCAGGCCACCGCACAAACACCACCGACGGTGGCTGGAACCAGACCTTTACTGTCCTGGAGGCTGGAGCCCAGGGTCCAGGGGTCTCGGGGCTGCTCCTCCCAGCCCTCTCTCGTCGGCGGCACACGGCCATCCTCTCCCTGTCCCCACAGGGTCCTCCCTCTGTGTGTCTGTGTCCAGAGCTCTTCACATAAGGACTCCAGTCACATCGGATGAGGACCCGCCCTAGTGACCTCACTTTACCTCGATCACGTCAGTCGCGTCCTGAGGTCCTCACTGTAACGGGGAATCTGGGGACAGGCCATCTCTAGCACCATTTGAGGGGTGAGGGGCTATAACCCGCACCCGGCCGTGGGCCCCGCAGCCACTCTCACAGTGGCCTTGTAGGAGTCGCGCCCAGCTTGTGTGGTCAGAGGACCGAAGGCACCACACGGCCCCCGTGGCACCACCCCAGCCGTTCTGGCACAGGCCAGGGCCTGTGGACAGGAACTCTGAGCACGAAGGCGCCTGCGTGTGCACGGGTGTAGGTGGGGGCGTGCTCCTCTCCACACGCCCCAGCCAGGGGTGGAGGCTGTATCCCGTCCAGGCCACAGCCCTGCCGCCTGCCCCTCCGCTGTCCCCTCCCAGCTGGGTGGAGGGTGGGTCACGGGGCCCAGGGGCGGCTGGACTGCCTGTCAGGGACCAGCTGCCGGGCCCAGCGCTGCACTCCAGCCTTACCTCGGCAGGAGCAGGTGCTGCCAGCCCAGCAGGGCCTCCCTGGGGCCAGAATAGATAACCGAGCAGAGTGCTGACGAGGCTGCAGCTCCCCCGCCTCAAGGGCAGATGGGGGTCGGCGCCCACTTCGGTCCTGCGGAGGGGGGCTGAGGGGCCCCAGGCCGAGAGCAGGCTTGTGACAGGCAGCGTGAGGTCCAGGCTTTCAGAACAGGCTGGGGTCACGTCTGTGTCTAGGGAGGGCGTGGCTGGGTGGTGGCCCCAGGACTCTCCTCTTGCCCCTGGCTTCCCCAGCAACCCCAGGTTGCATGGCCCAGAAGGCCCAGAGGTGGACGTGGGGGGGTGGGGTAGACCTGAGGGCCTCCCCCTGCCTGGCTTAGACCCCCCAGCTCCCTCCTCTCCATGCTCCCGAGGCCCAGCCGTGCCCTCCACCGTGGAGGGAGGTCGTCCTCCAGATCTGCTGGGTCCTGACGCTCGCTGTGTGGGGAGCTCTGGGGCCCAGGGAGGGCTCCCCTCTGCACACACCGGAGCCTGACCCACCTGGGGCCCAGGGAGGGTCCCTCACGCCTGGGCCCCCAGATGAGGTGTGAGGGCAGACAGGCCCCGTGTGACCAGCTTCCCCAAGACAAGTCTGCCCGTGTGGCGCGGCGGGCCCACCACAGTGCCTTCCCTGGGGTCTGCATCTCTGTGACCAGGACGAGGGGTCTGCGTTGAGTGTGTGCAGGGCTGTGGGGGGTCAGGAAGGACTCCCTCCGTCCAGGTGCACCTAGGGACATCGCTGATTGACGGCGATTCACTGTGCAGACGAGGGGCGTACAGAGCAGGGTGATGGGCATGGCCACAAACCTGTGAGCCCCCCCACGTGGCCAAGGCCCCTCGAGCCTCTGGCAGGATGTCAGCATTGCATTCTGGGAGGGGCTGGGCTCATCACGGCTCCTTCCCCTGGGCCCCCCCCCCCCCCCCGCCTCCCTTCTCCCTCTTCCTCTGGGTGGCCTCGCCCTGCTGGGACAGCCACCTGCACCCTGTCCAGGTGTCCCAGCTGTCCTGGGCAAGCTCCCGGTGGGCTGGGGTGCAGGCGGGCACGGGAGGGCGCTCACACCCACGCCCTGGCCTCCCCAGGTACATCCAGACCCTGAAGGAGCACCGGCCCCGGATTGTGTGGGACAGCCGGGCCGCGGAGCACTTTTTCCAGTACAAGAAGTGAGTGGAGCCGAGGCCCTGGGCTGAGGGGGCTGGCCCCAGCCCTGCCCCTGAGGACGGGCCTGGCCCAGAAGTCAGACCTGGGCCAGAGGGGGGGAGGGGCCGGGAGAACTGGAGGCAGCAGGCAGCTGTCCCACTGTCTTTTGCAGAAGCCGAGGTGGGAGGCACATCATCTTCTACCCGACCCTGAAGGTGCGTGTGGGCACAGCCCCTCCCCAGTGCGACCCCCGCCCTCAGCCAGGCTGACTTTCCCTCTGGCGACAAGGGGCTCAGACTGGGTGGTGTCGGGGTGCAGGGCTTCAGGGCTGCCCTGGGGACGAGAGGCCGAGGCCGCTTCCCTCTGCCCGCAGTCCGTGCAGGTGCGGCTGGAGCTGGCCCAGGAGCTGGGCGTCGGGCTGTCCATCTGGGAGCTGGGCCAGGGCCTGGACTACTTCTACGACCTGCTCTAGGCCCAGCCCCAGCGCCGTTTCCACCACGGAGTGGTCGCGGACATGTGAAATACAGACTGTCTTGTCTTCCCGGCTGTGTCTGTGCAGTCCTTGGGTGGGGACAGACTGGTCCCGGGACCTTCTCTCCTCGGCAGTGACCGGAAGAGCGAGCCTGTCCCGGCTGCCAGCGGCCCAAGTCCTCCGTGGCAAGGGTGTGGGCCCTGCAGAAACTGGCTCGGAGACGCTGGACCTGCCCCCAGAGGACTGGGCCCTGGGCCCCGCAGCCGCAGCAGGACCCTGGGTGCCGTGGGTGCCGTGGGCTCTGGTCCCTGTGGGACGACAGCGCACTGGCCAGCTCTGGCCCCCGCGGGTGCAGCCACGCTCCCGGATGAGACACTTGGATCGCGAGGAGCCGAGGGGCAGGGCCGCGTTCCTGTCACTGTGGGCACGGAAGGGGTCAGTGCCCTTGGGGTCAGTGCCTGCGGGGCCCGCCAGCCCCTCCATGAAGCCTCGTCTGAGGGAGCTGCCCTGGGAAAGGACCCCACTCTCCACGTGGGCAGCTCAGCCTCGGGGGCCCACAGCAGAACCCAGCCAGGCGGGCACCCCCATTTCTGCCACGGTGGGCTGCAGGGCTAGGCCCCTGGGCTGCCCCGTCAGGCCTACTCTCCAGTGGGGCCCCCAGGTCCGGGGCTACCCTGAAGGGAAGTGAGCAGGGGTGAAGTGGGGTCCTGTGGGAAGTCAGCGTGTCAGCTGCCATGGGTGTGTGTGCGCCTGTCTGGGTCGGTGCGGGGGATGCTGACCGGCACAGCACACAGCTCCCTGAGCCGCGTGTCCCCCGGGCCCTCGGCTGCACACCAGCACCCTGGCTGTGGGCAGGGGCTGGGCCCTGGCTTCTCAGGCCTGGCAGGAGGGGAGGCAGGCACCGCAGCACCGCGGCGGGGCAATGGGTCTGACGTGTTTGCGAGTCTACAGGAGTGGGGGCCGAAGTGGGATTCGGGGTGCTGACGTGGAGCCAGGTGGGCAACGGGTTGCTGGGTGGGGGGAGGCTCCTTGGCTTTGGGTTTGGAAGATGGGGACCAGTGAAGGGGTGGGGAGCTGGGTCCTGGGGTCAGACCCCCAGGGACACCCACACGGGGAGAAAGAGGAGCCTGGGAACCACGTGGAGGCACTGGCCAGCAGCTGGGCCCTGCGCTGGAGGACGGGCCCTGGTCAGCTCAGGACCATGGAGGAAGTCGGGCCAGGGCTGGACACCTGGCATCTGCGGGGCCACGAAGGAGGCTGAGTGACAGGTCCGTGTCTGCAAGGCCACATGGGAGCGAGCAAACCAGTGGGGAGAGGTCAGGGTCCTCAAGAAAGTTAAGACGCCCCTGGGGGCTGAGCACAGGGCAGTGGGCACCGGTGGTGTGGATGGAGACAGCTTTGCTGGACGTGTGCCTGTTCTCACTTCCGGTCCTTTGCTGCTGGTACGTTGACTGTGTCCCAAGACGGCAACCTCCGTGTTCGTTCGGGGAGGAGGACGTGGGGCACGACGGGAACTGGGGCAGGCACCCGGGCCGTCTGGGGCGAGTCTGGCAGCCGTCAACACTCAGCTGGCATCGCGAGGTGGGCCTGCCCCACGAGAACTGACGCAGCAGCTGCGACCGAGGCAGGACCACAGAGCAGGCAGGAATGGGGCTGGAAGTGGGGTGATGAGTGGGGTCTGGGGGCATCGAATGCCCTCCAGCTCGTGAGGCCCTCACTGCCCGCAGCCCTACGCGCAGGACGCCCTCCCTCTGAGTGCTGGCGGCAGGCGGAGCTCTGCGGACTCGCCCTGGCGGCCGGCTCTCCGCAGCCTGCTCGTTCGGAGTGACCCTCAGGGCGCAGTTCCCAGGACAGGCTCAGGTAACCAGGAGCAAGGAGCTGCACCCACTTGCTGAGGACACCCCGTGTCAGGGGAGGGGGCACAAGGAGGGGAGGGACGGAGACACGTGGGCCGAGCAGGGAGACGGTGGTTCCTGGAGCCTCTGCACCACTTCATGGAGCGAGTGTGTGCTTGTGCATGCGCATGTACGTGTGTGCTTGTGTGTGTGCACATGCGTGTGTGTGCACATGCGTGTGTGTGCACTCGTGTGTGCTTGTGCATGCACGTGTACGTGTGTGCTTGTATGTGTGCACATGCGTGTATGTGCACACGTGTGTGCTTGTGTGCACGTGTGCGCGTGTGAGAATCCTCAGTCCTCCGGAGAACGTTTTCCATTGATTTTGAGAGACAGTGGAAGGGAGGACAGGAGGGGGAGAGGAAGACAAATATCGACTGGTTGCCTCCCGCACAACCCCAACCGGGACTGGGGATCAAACCTGCAACCCAGGTACGTGCCCTTGACTGGGACTCAAACCCAAGACCCTTTGGTCTGTGGGCTGACGCTCTAACCACCCGGGCCGGCCAGGGCTCTTGGAACTGATTTAATGGAGGTGTTTGCGGCTGTCCTGAAGCGAACAAGCCCCTCTGCCCAGCCTGTGTCCTGGAACCTCCCTCCAGGCACAGCCCCACACTGGTGAGGGGTCCATGGCCGCGGGTGTGCCCAGGCGTGGGACCCCGTGGGGTCAGGGCAGGAACAAACACAGGGGCTACTGCCCACGCACTTTATTAGACGCACCGTGGTGAGCTCTGGCCCGTGTGGAATGTGGACGACGGGCTCCAGCCCGCCCAAGCACCAGGGCCAACAGGGTGTCCCCCACCCCACCCAGCCCGTGTGGCCCAACCCCCGCCCTGCACGGGGTCTCGGGAAAGCACTGCTCTGGAGGACGCAGGGTGTGAGAACTAAAGGGCGTCAGAAGCCCCCCAGCCCCAGCCCCAGCGTGGCCAGCGCTCGGCTGCCCCTCTATCATGGAGCTCAGCGGCCTGGCCAGGGGTCCGGGGGCTCCGCCACTTGCTCCCCCACAGGCCCAGACGCAGAGGCTGCAGTGGGACGAGGCCGTCTTCCCGCGGGCGGCCTAGGAACAGTAGGTGTCGGCCTTCACCACCTGGCAGTACATGGTCATGGCGAAGGTCAGGCCCAGGATCTGCAGGGACACGAAGGGGCTGAGCAGAGCCGCTCCACCAACCACGAACCGAGGGCGTCCTGCCTGCAGGCCCCTGGACCCCGCCCCACAGCCTCCTGCAGGGCCACCCTCTCTGGGGGTGGCTCCCCATCCTTGGCAATTCAGGTCCATGGCAGCCATACCCCTCTGCCTCGGGGCAGGGCCTGCCCACCACAGGCAAGGGACTCCTAGGGCTCAGCCCCAGACCCACCTTCCCCTGGCATGGCCCCCTGGGCTCTACGGGTGGCTCAAGGGCTGTTTCAGGGCCGTTAGCTCCAGGCTGGGTCTTGGGCCACATGCCCCCTCCCCACTTGCCAGGGGCCCAGCATCCTGCCCCTTGCCCATTCATCCATCTGTGGTCACCACTGCTGCGTGCCCACCCCCCATTTGTCTACGAACCCCAGGAATGGTGGCGGCCCCGATGGCC